>JAGFNQ010009779.1:0-28705 GCA_024364735.1 Boesenbergia rotunda | reverse complement strand
CACTAGAGTGACTTGTTAGAAAAACAAGTAAGACTTAACTTTTGAACTCTGTTGCCATTATCAAAACACAGGTTTGACTTTGGTGCATTCTGTACCAACAATCTCCCCCTTTTTGATTTATGGCAAGCCTAGTTCAAAAAGTTAAGTTTAGGTAAGCATGTAAAAACCTTAAATATTGTTCCCTCCTCCTGGAAGGAAAACTCCCCTAGATTTTTCAAAATTCGTGGGGTTAAGAGCTTTTGTTTGTACTTTGAAAAACTTAAGTTTTAGGTACTTGGAAATCTTTTGATAACTTAAGTTAAAAGTACATATCGATGATCTTAGAGTACTTAAAGGGTTTGAAGCCTTAAGTTTTAAAGGTACTCAAACAGTTTTTTGAGGTATTAACTTAAGTACAGAAAACTTAAGTATTTAGTAAATTTTGAAAGACTTTTGTACATTTGAAAAACCTTAAGTACTTAATAATTTTGAAAACTTAAGTACTTAATAATTTTGAAAACTTAAGCTTAAAAATACTTATAGAAGTTAAAATTTGACAAGCTTAAGTAAGGAAATTTGAAAGGCTTGAGTACTTAGCAAAATTTTGAAGGCTTAAGTGAAAATTTTGACCAAGCTTAAGTAAAAATTTGAAAGCTTAAGAAACTTAAGTACTTAGATAATAATTTGAAAAGGTTTTTGAAACGTTTAAGTACTTAGAAAAGCTTAAGTATTTTTGAAAGCTTTTTGAATAGAGGATAAGAAAATTTTGAAAACTTTTTGAATAAAGGATAGAGTTAAAAAATATTTGAGCAAAAAAAATTATTTTACTCTCTCCTTTCCTATCTCTCCCCCTTTGCCATATATCAAAAACAGATAAATGTAGCAAACAAAATTACATAAAGGAAATAAGTAAGATTTTGCTGTACTGAACCAATTCATTATTAGATTTAAATCAAATCAGTCAATTTTCTTTGTAGGGACCTGTCTAACCCAATTAGCTACTTACTGCCTGTTATAAACAGTAGCTTTTGCTAGGGTTAGTCAAGTTAAGTATTCTTGTTCAAGTTAGATTTTCTAAACTTGACACTTGACTTGATTGCTGTATAAGTTGTATTTAGTGCCCCAATTACTGCAGATGCACTGACTTAAAGCATCTTGAATTAAGGCAAAGACCTAAGCATCTTAACCCATTCTAGATTATCAATCAAAAGTACCCTAAGGTGCTTGTGAGATGCTGACTTCTAAGTCTATAGGTGCATGCAGTTCTAGGGTTAGGGCCTATGCTAAGTCCATTTTCGAAAAAGCCCTAGTTTTGTAAGAGGGTAGTTTTGAAATAAAAATAAAACTAAGTCGAAAGTAAAAACTGATTTTAAAATTAAGTAAAACAGTTTTTCAAATTCTATTTTTAGAAACAATTTTGAAAAACAAGTAGAGCAGTAAGAGAAATAGAGTTAAACTATTCTACTGAGCACACTCCTAACTGCCTTCTAGTCAAATGCAATAAGTACTTAATTTCACTAGTCAACATAGAAAAACATAACATCCATACAGGTCAAACATAAGTCAACCCTACTCGGTAGGGGTAGTCAGATAGCTAATAGTACAACGCAGTAAGATCTAAGACGAGGGACCGGGATGATCAGATGGGCCCGGCTGCCATGCATCGAATCGTGCCATCATCTCAATGTATCGTGCATCTGCCATTTCTCGATCGCCTCTACGAGCGTCCATCTTCTCGATGTGATAGGCCTCGACCTCCTCTCGGAGACTCTGTATCTGTGTCTCTATACGGGTCACTCTCTCGTAGAGTGTCGGTGGAGCGGGCTCGTCTATATGGGCTCGGGCTGCTGCCGCTACATCTGCGACGTCAAACTCAACCTCCTCGTCTGAATCGATGTGGGGAGCTCCTCTCTGACGTCTCCAGGATAGGACCCCGGTACCGGACACCTCTATACCTGCTAGGGTGAAGTTTCTATAGCCTATTTCATCGTAATCGGTTAGATCGGCCATCTCTCCCTCGGTAATGTTCCTACCATGGTGATGTAATAAGGACGTGATGATGTGGCAGTAGGGTATCCGTGCCCGCCCTTGCGTGGTCACACTGGATGCGTGTAGGATAGTGTGAAACATGTGAAGTCCTATATCAATATCTAGCTGGTGAATCAAGGCGTACAGGAGAAAGGTATGGAATGGTCGCATAGTGGTGACGTCCCTGGTGGATAATGGCAGAATACATCGGACTAAGACCCTATATAGAGCGTAGTCCTGGACCTCTAAGTCGACAGACTGAAATCGTCTAGCCACTGGTTGCCTAAAGAAGTACGAGTGTAATGTATCTAAGGTGATGTGAGAGTAGGGAGTATCAAAGGGAGGCTCCCTAGGAGGGTAACAACAGAAGGTGGACTGCGAGTGTCGTAGTTCTAAAAATCGGTTCAGTAATGTTGGTGTGATAGTTAAGGGAATTCCTTGAACCATGGTGGAGAACATGAGATTATCCTGTCTAATTATGTTATTGTAAAATTCTACACACAAGGATATATTGACTGGATGGGTGCAGAATACGAGATTGTCAAGTTGGTAAAAGTTTATGACATTTATTGCTAAGGGACAGGATTGGGTGAAAAATTGTCTATTTAAGTAGCTCGTCTTGATAGGTTTATAGGTGGTACGAGCGAACTTATTACACAATTCTAAATTCGGAAACCTAGGATCAGGACTAGGTTGGGTACCGGGTTCTGCCTGGTTTGGTCGGCGTCTTCTAAGAGAAAGAATATACACTTTAAAGAGAGTATGCATGCAATGAAAAATTGAAAAGAAATTAACTTAATTAAAAATTATACCGGGTTGCTCGGGGAGGCATTGTTGAAGATGAGAGCTTGAGAGGGTTGCAAGATTTCTTGGAAAGTAGAGAGTTGAGGAGAAGGAGTGGTTTGTGTGTGAAGAGAAGAAGGGAAAGGGAGCCCCTTTTTATAGGCAGCTTCGGGCGCCCTTTATCGGGAGGGCGCCCTGCCTGACGAGGGCGCCTTAACCAGGCTGCAGCTGTCTTTAGGCAGCTTTCGGCCACTGAAGGACACTGGCGAGGGCGCCCTGCCTGACGAGGGCGCCCTAGCCAGAGCTGAGCTGCCTTTGGGCAGCTTTTGACCATTAAAGGGGTATACGGAGGCGCCCTGGAGCACCAGGGCGCCCTAGTCAGCGTGCAGTGGCTGAGGACCTTTTTGACCAGACTTGGGGTGCCCGCGTGGGTTTGGGCGCCCTAAGGACTAACTTTTGACCCTAAGGTAGTGTATTTGACCAGATTTGACCTGGTTTGAGTGTTTTGACCATGGTTTGTCTACATTGACCATGGTTTGACTACTTTGACCATAGTTTGACCACTTTATTTCAGTGTTAAATGTTTGATAAAATGCAAATGAATTTTTACTAAGTTTGTTGTCTCACCCAGTCTACGGTTTTCAATCACGTTGACCTTATAGGTTTTGTGAGACAGGTTTTGATAATTTTGAAAGTTTATTTTGAAAATAATTAAATTTTGAAAAGAGGTTTAAATCTACAAATAACTGAATTTTTGTGTTAGATTCGAATTTGACAAAAAATAATTTGAATTTGAATTTCAAAAATTGGCTTCCAGGTCTTGGCGAGGCACTAGGCCTTCTTTGGCCGTAGCCTTATGGGATCATCCACCCTTTCCTTGACAAGGCCTTTTAATGAAATTTCATTTTCAAAATTATTCTTTAAAAAATTTCTGGTCTAACTAGTTTGGGTCTTGGATCGGTAGCTTCGGCTAGTTCCGCCAAATTGGCTTCCCTAACGTACTATCATCTCACCTCCACCCAATACTATGTTGTCAAGTTTCAGTTAAGTGTGTTCAGTCCTTATACTAACCATTTCTAATTTTAAGCATGGTAAATTGCAGAAATTTAAATAAACAATCAATCAAGCAATTTGCAATCAAGAATTAAGTTTTATCTAATAATAAATATTATTTTCAGTTTAGCTCCCCCTGGACTAAAGCCACGGTGATGGTTAGGAAAGATGTGAATCTTGTCCTTGGGGATCCAATATTGATTTGATCCAGTTGGTTTGTTCAAGTATAGTTTAGGTACCCATGCCTAAACTTTACCTCTGGACTGATTCAGTACAGCAAAATAAGTTCTTTGTCGGGATTTGGTTCTATAGCCAAGTCCGGATCGATTTAGAACTGACTTCTGTTTCCCAAGAATCATGTCAAGATTTTTGGAACCAGATGTAAATCATTCTAAAGCTGATCTAAGATCCTTGACCTGAGTTTTCAGGGAGGAGTTCTCCTTTTCAAGTTTTTCAACTTGAGTAGGAGTTCCTTCCTGAACCTTCTCGGTTAAGGGTTTAGAGTCAGCTCCCTCTTTCAGGAGTTTTACTTCCTGTCGGAGGGATTCGACTCGGAGTTTGGCTTTTGCCAAATCTCGAGAAAGAAATGAAATTAGTTCACCTAATTGACATCTATTGAAACCAGTTACCTTAATTTCGTCGTCTTCTGTAAAGGTCAGCTCGCCATCGTCCTGTTCTGATTCTGACTCAGTCTCGACTTTTTCTGAGGCGGTCAGGGCTAGTAGGTTTGATTGGGGTGCTTCCTCTTCTTCTTCTGAGGAAGATTCATCCCAGGTTGCTTGGAGTGCCTTTTTCCTTCTTGTCTTCTTGGACTCCTTCAGATTTGGACATTCTGTCTTGTAGTGGCCCTTCTTCTTGCACTCGTAGCAGGTTACGTTGGGCTTGTGTTTGTCATTTGCTGGTTCAGCTGGTTCGTCCTTTCTTCAGCTTGTCCTCCGTGTGTTGGCTTGGTTTTTCAATTTTTTATAGTAGCTTCGAGCCAGTCGGACCAGCTCAGATTGATCTCCTTCTTCATCTTCTGCGTCTGAGTCAGAGTTGGGCTCGGGTTCAGGTTGAGGTTTCTTCTTTGTTGATTTTCCAATTTTTCCTGCAAAAAAGGCAATACTCTTCTCGGCCATATTGCAGTTAGTCTGCTCATGAAGTTCTAGCTCAGAAAATAATTCATCTAATTTAATTTTAGAGAGATCCCTTGAAACCTTGTATGCATCTACCATAGATGCCCACAAGGTATTTCTAGGGAAGGCGTTTAGGGCATACCTTATTAGGTCACGGTTTTCAACCTTGTGACCTATCGTGTGAAGACCGTTCATCAATTCTTGGATGCGTGCGTGGAGTTGGGCTGCTGTTTCGTTGTCTGCCATCTTGATGGTGTAGAGTTTGTTCAGAAGCAGATCCCTCTTGCTGATCCGAGTATCTGATGTTCCTTCGTGCAGCTCAATCAATTTTGCCCATAGCTCCTTGGCACTGTTAAAGGGGCCCACTCGGTTCAGCTCTTCCTTTGTCAGCCCGCATTGGAGAGTCTGAGTTGCTTTTGCGTCGGCTTCTATTTTTCGTTTCAGAGCGGTGTCCCACTCTGTGTAGCTTTGAGGAAGTCCATCGGCGTTTTTGGGGATCTCCAGACCGGACTGGATAATGATCCACATGTCCACCTGAGTTTTCAGGTGGACCTCCATATGACTTTTCCAGTAGGAAAAATCTTCTCCACTGAAAAGTGGAGGTCTGGCGGTGCTAAATCCCTCTTGCATGGCCATTTGGTCTGTAAAAGAAAACTAACAAAAAGAATCTCCCAAGACTTGGTCTTGGATTAGTAGTGCGGGATAAGGATAATAAAATTAAAAAAAAATTTGGAAGAAAAAAAATTCGAATTAGAAAAAGAAATAAGAATCCGAAAATAAATTTTCAAACTGGTGGTTGCACCAAGTTTGAACTTCCCGCTCTGATACCACTTGTTGGATCGTGAAAACCGATAGAGGGGG
The DNA here is from genome assembly GCA_024364735.1 of Boesenbergia rotunda. Taxonomy (NCBI): domain Eukaryota; kingdom Viridiplantae; phylum Streptophyta; class Magnoliopsida; order Zingiberales; family Zingiberaceae; genus Boesenbergia; species Boesenbergia rotunda. The sequence continues at coordinate 22,886 of JAGFNQ010009779.1, read as the reverse complement.
GGGTGAATATCGGAAAACTTTCGGATTTATGGAAAGAGCAATTTGCACAGCGGAAAGAAACAAAACACGCGAACACAGTACTTTTTTACTTGGTTCGGAGCCTAGGTCGACTCCTACTCCAAGGCCCACGATCGTTGATCGTTTACTTTGGGCAATTCTATATGAGCGCAAAATCAGTTTACAAGAATAGATTTACAAGTATAGTACCATAAACTTTTAAACAAAAAAAACTCTTCTTTTACCGACGTCCGGTTGTAGGTTGACTTTCCGGAGTAGCGGGACGTCGTCGGCTCGAGTTGGGCAGTTTCCGGAGCAAGGCGTGAGCACAAAAGAGCGTGGAAGCGTTGGTTCGAAGTTGTTGTTGAAAGCTTGGGCGTTGGGTGCTATTTATAGCACCTCGGGGTGCCCTGGACGTCGGGGGCGCCCTGCCACGTGTCAACCGATCCGGTTTAAGCTCGGTCAAGCGTTATCCCATCCGAATAGGGATAACTTTGACTCTGGGGGCACCCTGGTCGCAGAGGGCGCCCTGCTTGACTTCTTCCGCGCAAAATTCTCGGCTGGATAAGGGTGACGCTTTGCAGGCTTGGGCACGGGGCGCCTTGGCTGCTGAGGGTGCCCTGGCTGCTGAGGGCGCCCTGGCTGCTGAGGGTGCCCTGCCTAGTAAGCAGCCGAAGCCCTTTTTGCTTCATTTGTTTCTGGTTCACCTTGGGGGCGCCCTGGACACTCAGGGCGCCCTGCTCAGCTGTTGTCTCACTCCTTTGAGGCTCTCTGAGTTGCAGACACACGTTCCTTCGGTCCTGCATCCAGGGTTAGTCCAAAAAACAATTAATTATTAGTTTATACAGCCTTAGCTGTCTTGGTTCTGACTTTGGTCTCCAAAATGGAGCACTAGGTCGAACCGACGCCTACTGTTCCCTCGACGGGGAACGCGTCCTCACCTACTCCTCTCGGGAGAATTTACCTGATGCCAACCGTTCCTTTGGTTGGACTTTTGCCTGGCGGTCCTTTGCCAGGGCTTGGATGCCGAGCTGTCCTTCGCCCGGTGCCTAGCATTCCTTCGCTAGGGCTTCAGTCCCAAGCTGTCCTTCGCCTGGCGCCTAACAGTCCTTTGCTAGGGCTTTTTACCCTGGCATTCCTTCGCTAGTGCCTAGCAGTCCTTCGCTAGGGCTTTTTACCCTGGCATTCCTTCGCTAGTGCCTAGCAGTCCTTCGCTAGGGCTTTTCCTGCACACTAGAGTGACTTGTTAGAAAAATAAGTAAGACTTAACTTTTGAACTTTGTTGCCATTATCAAAACACAGGTTTGACTTTGGTGCATTCTGTACCAACAGATTGTGGTGGGATTGATTCATGATAGCCTAGCTAAATCTATTGTTATTTGTTGCTCAAGCTATATACCGTAATAGCAAACATGTTAGGTTTTGATTTTGGTTTGATCCATATGTATGTGCAATGCTCTTATCATGAGCTGGTACTTGGCTAGAAATGTGTGGGATTTGGTTGGGTTGTAGGTCTGGGTTTTGGAATTTAACTTAATGTCCTAATCTTGTTAATGGGTTTAGAAGGAACCAACCATTGTTTAAGATATAATTAAATTAATGTTGTAAGTAGGACTTATCTTAATTTTTGATTGTATGTGGTTTAACTAATTAATTAATTTTATAAATGGCTAAACTATATCTTTGATACAGGACCTTGATTTGGATTCGTTTGGTTGATTGTGGAAGGTCCTCATCGTTTACGAACTTCAATAATAAAAGACGGATATTTTTTCTTTGTATTCTTGTAGTTATTTTATCTTAAATGCATGACTTGTTATGTCTGAATAGGTCTGCTTGACCTTGTTCCTTATTGTTGGTTATTTTATATCGCCTGTTGATACTTTCTTTGTTTGACCTTCAAGTTTAATCGAGAATTCATATCCGTGCAGTCTTTCGTTGATTTTCCATTCTGTAAAGTACCGCTCGTACGTGAGTACTTAAATGTTCATTAAACACCACTAGGATAGTTGACATTAGAGACACCCTACCTACTAGTTTAGTTGCATATTCGTTGCTTTTGGTATTTGTTATTTTTTTGTTGTTACATCGTTGTTATTTGGTTGTTTGTGCGTATTGGTATCATGTACCATACCTGCTCTGTTATATACTAACGTCTGCTGGGCTTCCATATGGTTAAGACATTGTCGTCAGTCATTCGTTGGAGTTTCCTTTGTATTCGAACTTTCTTTTAGCTTTATTTCTGCTAAAAGACGTTAAATGTTTTGCGATGTTAAGTTATTTTATCTTTATTATTCATATTGATATAAACTGCGTGGTTGTGCCTTTTTATTTCCAGTTATGATGGCTGAGCCATCTTTTATGTGAGAGTGATGTATTATTTGTTCCAACTTGTCCACCGTACAAGGGAGATGCTGCTCGATTTTCAAGTAAGCACGTGCCTATGGGGGCTTGATAATTTTTGGTATCAGAGCAGGTTTTGCGATGTTTTGGTGTCTGTGGGTTTACGGAGTTATTTTATGAGGTCAATCTGTATTTTACAGATTTGTTTATTTTTGCGGAGTCTTTTTCTTGACATGGTTCGGTATGGTTGTGTTTTGGGTCTTGGTAGCGACGAGATCTCTCCCGCCAACAAGAAGTAAGTTGGTTTTAAATTTCGATAAAATTATATCTAAGTAATATGTGTTGGTGCTGTTAACAGGTATGTCTAGTCGCATTGAGTTGTCTCCACCCCGTGCTAGTGGTCGTGGACGACGATCAAATGGGAGGCTAGAGGAGGCTGAGGGAGACACGAGTCAAGGGGTTGAGAGGCCCACTAGAGTGGAGCCGACTGGTCGGGGATCAGCTCACCAGGACCCTTTGGGTGAGCTGAGACCTCCACCACTAAGAGTACCTCCTCCTTATCCGACAGTAGTTCCAGTCGTACCATCAAAGGCAGGTCCATTAGTGCCACCAGTGGCAGTCCCTAGAATGCCATCAATGGCACCCCTTGCCCAAGCGGGTTGGATTCTAGACAGAGCTCGGATTCCGTTGTTGGCAGCTTCTGTGAAGGGTCGTTTCATATTATTCCATGGAGAACCGGATCCGTATGCTGCTCGTGCCTGGTTGGAGACATTGGAGGGCAGCTTCAGCTATATGACCCTCACAGACATAGAGAAGGTAGAGTTGACTACTTATCACCTTCGAGATCAGACCGTCACTTGGTGGAACATGCAGAAGACTATTATTGGTGGATGACCAATTTCTTGGGTTTCTTTTCGCAAAGCTTTTAAGGGCAAATATTATCATGTTGCGTTTCATACGGCCCGACGGCAGGAGTTTCTTACTCTTCATCAGGGAGATCACTCAGTTTTGGAGTATGAAACATAATTCAATCGCCTGGCAGAGTTTTGTCCTCAGTTAGTGGCTATAGAGGATGAGCGGAAGACACAGTTCACACAGGGCCTAGCTGGATATATCCAGTTACGTATGTTTGGATGGGCTTCGACTTCTTATCGAGAGGCTCTGGATCGGGCTCTACACATAGAGATGATCCAGCATCAGTTGCATGGTGATAAAAAGAAAGGAAAGTAGTAAGCTCGGGATTCAGCAGAGACGCAGAAACAATAGACTTATGGACAAAAGTGCAGTAGCAGGAGTCAGAGTACGCAAGAGACTTCTGAGCCTCAGTCTCGACTCCAGAAGTCGGGACAGTTTTCCGCAAGATCGTCGCAGGGTTCTTAGCATACCCGGAAGTCTACTACTGGTGGGGCTCATTGTTTTCAGTGTGGATCTAGGGACCATAGCAAATTAGATTGTCCTCTAGAGCTCCCCATCTGTTATTATTGTAAGCTTCCGGGTCATGAGAGTCGAGGTTGTCCCTTGAAAGCTCAGCATAAGTCTGTAGCAGTTACTCCCTAGGGAGGCCGGTCAGGACAGCAGAGGCTACAGTGAGGCGGTCGTCAGACTCAGACGTCATCCCGACAGCAGCAGTAAGGATATCAGCAGGTAGTTCCTTCACTAGTTCAGATTTATTGTATGCCTGGGCATGAGTACCCCTCACCAGCGGCATCTCAGTATTCTAGGACGGGGTCGTATTATCAACAGTCATACCCAGCATACCAGCCTACAGTCTATCATCATCAGTAGTCGGCTGGAGCTTCGAGTTATCAACCTCAGCAGTCGGTTGGGCCTTCTTGATATCAGCCCCAACAGACTGCCCGACCATCATCATCTCAGTCGCAACAGATTTTGGCGTTACCACCTCCAGCTCCAGAGACAAGTCGAGTTTATGCAGTCACTAAAGAGGAGGCACAGTGTGTTGATGTAGTCTGATCCTGATTGTTGTTTTGGTGTTGACACCGATTTAAGTTATGATTTGAGTTTGATTTAAGTTTGGTTGCGAGAATTCGGATTAAGTCCAGGTGGATCGGGAGATTGCACGCTGGCATGGAGAAAGTCCTAACTTGGAAGGCTAGGTGTGAAAAGTCCTAACTCGGAGGGTTCGGTGATGGAAATCCTGGTGAGTGAAGCCAGGTGATGGAAATCCCGGTGAGTGAAGCTGGGTCCTGGTGAGTGAAGCCAGGTGATTGAAATCCCGGTGAGAGAAGCCGGGTCCTGGTGAGAGAAGCCAGGTGATGGAAATCTCGGTGAGTGAAGCCGGGTCCTGGTGAGTGAAGCCAGGTGATTGAAATCCTAGTGAGTGAAGCTAGGTTGAAATCCCGGTGAGTGAAGCCGGGTCCTGGTGAGTGAAGCAAGGTGATTGAAATCTCGGTGAGTGAAGCCGGGTCCTGGTGAGTGAAGCCAGGTGATGGAAATCCCGGTGAGTGAAGCCGGGTCCTGGTGAGTGAAGCCAGGTGATTGAAATCCTAGTGAGTGAAGCTAGGTTGAAATCTCGGTGAGTAAAGCCGGGTCCTGGTGAGTGAAGCCAGGTATTTGAAATCCTAGTGAGTAAAGCCAGGTCCTAGCTTGGAGGGCTAGGTTGGATGAAATCCTGGCTTGGAGGGCCAGGTCCTAGCTTGGAGGGCTAGGTTGAAGTCCCGGTGAGTGAGACTGGCACAGAGTCTTGGTCCGAGGGATTGAGCACGAGTCAGGGGAGGCTGGGAGTCAGTTCTCTTGACTTAGAGTGGGTTTGGCGTTGCCCGGATCGGTCTGGTGACCGATCAGGGAAGTTGGCACGAAGTTCCCTCGTGGATCGGTCTGGTGACCAATCCAGCGATGTCTGATCAGTCTGGTGACCGATCAGGGAGCTTCCAGTAACTTTGGCAAACCTACTGTTTGACTCCTGATCGGTCTAGTGACCGATCAGGGAGAAACCTTGATCGATCAGTCTGAACGATCAACTGTCGTGAGGTTTCTCACCCTGACCGATCAGACTGGAGCCTGATCGGTCAGGGAGTGTCCTGATTGGTCTGGTGACCGATCAGCCGTGTATTTCAGGCGGGATTGTCGCAAGCAGATTTCTGGATCGGTTTGGTGACCGATCTGGTGACCGGTCAGGGTGACCGATCATACAAGCTTGCGATTCCAGGTTTCTCACTAGGGGTCGATCAGGCTGGAGCCTGATCGGTCTGGGATCATCCTGATCGGTCCGGTGACCGATCACTTTAATTCAAAATGCGCTGTCAGAGTTCTGATCACACTCTGAACACTTCTGATCACCACTGATACTCCACTGATATGTTCTGATGCTTTGATCTTCTGTTGATTTGCCGCCCTAATGTGCTGCTAAGTGTGCAGGTGACTCAGGGATCATCAAAGGGAAGTCAAAAGAAGGTTTTTGCTACAGCAGTTTTGGCTGTTTGCTTCAGCAGGTTGCAACGTTCTCTGGCGTGAGCTGCAACGGCTGAGGAGCTGATGACCTGGGGCTCGACTGGAAGGGATTCAGTGAGTTCAGAGGAGGTCAGGGATAGCTGGCTGTTGCAGGAGAGCAGCTGGGAGCTGCTGTAGAGGAACGGTTGACCTGGCGATGGAAGCTGGTTAAGCTGGGTAGCAGAGAAGAGCGGAACTGAATTCTTGCTAGAGTGCTTACTGTGCTATCAGTTCTCCATCATCGAAAGCTTTGCTCTACACTTGTGATTACTCTACTGTCTTGAGCAATCGTCTGTTACTTGGGCACTTGGAAGAAGAAATAAGGAGCTTGAGTCCATCAGCGAGAAGACACGAAGAAGGGAGTTCTTGCGTGAGATCTGCGCTGAGTGGAGCTCGGGAGAAGTTTGCTTGTGTTCTTGTGGTTCTAAGTGCTAAGTAAGATCCTTCTTGTGTTTCCTGTGCTTTATACTTGATTCATTTCAAAACGCTGTGAAGAGGTTACTCCACCGAGAAGGAGGTTGCATTTTATCCGGATTTTCTGGGGCTTGATCTGCCGACGATCAAGGGATCGCCCACCTTACGGGCACGCCAAGGAGAAGGGGCAAGTTATCCCCGAACCTTGTAAATCCTCTTTGTTAGCGTTTGGTGGTTGTTCTTAGCTTAGGGTTTAGTTTTCTGCAACTCTGGTTTTCTTGTGCTTCCGCTGTGCTACTAACATTTGAGGTGCAGAAATATCAAAAGTGCTAAGTTTCGGTGTCTGGCTACATTCACCCCCCCTCTCTAGCCATCCAAGTTCCAACACAGCGGGCCGATGAATCGGTCTTCCATGGTATGATTTTCGTTTATGCATTTCCTGCTGAATTGCTTGTTGATACTGATAGTTCTAGTTCTTTCATATCACGGTTGTTTATGGGAAAGATTAGTAGGTTGCCCTTAGATCACAACGTCTATCAGTGTCTCTTCTATCTGGTGAGGTATTGGATATTACACAGGAAGTCAAGGCGTGTCCATTGGATTTTGACGATTATACTCTCACCGTAGATCTGTCAATTCTTGAGATGGTAGAGTTTGATATTATTCTAGGTATGGATTCGTTGGCGGTTTATCATGTCACAGTTGATTGTCAAGCGAGGGTGGTCACGTTTCGGCTTCCGAACCAACCCTCGTGGGAATTCATTGGCACCAGAGATGATGAGATTTCGATTATCTCTGTACTTCAGGCCCAGAAGCTCATGTCACACAGATTTCAGGGTTTTCTATTGTCATTGATCAGCACTGATGACAACAGTAGCCCTCAACTCTCGGACGTTCCAGTGGTCTGAGAATTTTTGGACGTATTTCCAGAGGAGCTTCCTGGTTTGCTTCCCAGAAGGCAAGTCGAGTTTATGATTGAGTCGATTCTGGGGACAACACCGACATCAAAGGCTCCGTATCGTATGACACCTAAGGAGTTGGAAGAGCTAAGGGTCCAACTTAAAGAGTTGCTTGACAGGGGATTCATCCATCCTAGCATATCTCCATGGGGTTCGCCAGTTTCGTTCGTAAAGAAGAAGAATAGTTCTATTAGGTTATGCATCGATTATAAATAATTGAATGTAGTGACCATTAAGAACAAATATCCCCTACCTCGAATTGAAGATTTGTTTGATCAGCTAAGGATACCTCAGTATATTCCAAGATTGATTTGCAGTCAGGATATCACCAGTTAGGGTTCAGAGATTCTAATGTTTAGAAGACAACTTTCCACACTCGATATGGACATTACGAGTTTTTGTTAATACCATTTGAGCTTACCAATGCTTGATAACCGTTTCAGTCGTGTTACGGTTTCAAATACAATTTAAGTATCGAACTCCTCTAAACTAATGTAGTATAGAGTAACTCGAGTCGTCTCCCAACGAATGTAGTTGGTACAAGAAAAATCTCAGGATTGTATTTTATTGCTTTTGGGTTTTTGATATCAAACTGGGGTTTGGGTTTGAACGTAAAGACTACAAAAAGAAATAGCAAGCAGGTATGAAATCTAGTTCTAATTAAGGAAAGACAGTGCAGGTAATGAAATCTAATTTAACCTGACTACAATTGCAGTAAAGAAAAGGACAACTAGAAATTAAGCATCAACGAAACTAGACATGGAACAAAAACCTATAGCATTAAAGAAATTTACTCTCCTAACTTACTTGCATGTAATAAAGACCTAAAACTTAAAGCAATGGGAAAAACAATCCAAAATAGAAGTTAAGCAACTAAGAAACATCACAATTGACATTAGCTGTTCTAAGAGGCATTTAATCGAACACATGATAGACATGATTGAAATTTCTTCAAGTAAGTGCAAATTGAAATGGGGAAGGATCATCAAATACAAACATTCACTCAATCAAACACATAGCATTCAACTACATTAACCAATAACCAAATCTGATGAAAACGTGGATTAATCGGTGGAAATTGAAGCTGAGCTGCTGTGATATGAAATGGCTGCTGCTGTGAAGGATGAAGCTGCCCCGGATGCGATGAGAAGAACTATGTGTTGGGAAAGAAATCTGCTGAAAACAAACTGCTGGAAGAAATAAACTGCTGAATGAAATTGGATCTAATCTGATGAAGAAAAACAGCTGGAAATACTGCGAAGAAGATGAAACTGCTGGAATTTGCTGGAAAGAAATCTACTGTGGTTGGTATCTTGTGCGACGGCTGCGTTCGGCTAGGGTTCGGAACCACGAGCCCTAGATCGTCCGGCTGGCGGTGAGAGTGGATGGAGAAGATCTGATCGAGTCGGGAACCCCTCGTCTGCGATCGATCGAAGCTCCGGCCGGCAGCGATGAAGTGGATGGTATACCGCCGGCGGTGAAAGTAGAGAAGATGGGTTGAGACAGGAACCCCCTCGTCTGTAACCGCCTCTCCCCGATCGCCCTCGCCTGTGGAGAAGATGGAGTGTCGAGAGGATACCGTGCCCTAGCTGTGTGTGTCCCTTTTGTTTGGCTCAGCGGTTTGGTTCGGCCAAGCCTGAGTTCGGTCCAGCAGCTCATAGCTCAGCTTGAGTTCAGCCCACTTGAGTTCGGTCTAGCTTGAGTTCAGCTCCAATCTTGGTTCAGCTTTGGTTCAGTTAACCCAGCTCAACCCAACAACACAGCAGTTGGGTTCAGTCAGCTTCAGCAAATGGGTTCGATCAGTCAAGCCAACTCTTGTGTGCAGCCCAGCAACTAGGTTCGATCCAACAGATCAGGTTTTACCCTAGCTCTGGTTCAGCAGATTGAGTCCAGTCAGCCAAGCCAGAGTTCACAGCTCAGAAGAGAATTAGCAACGGACGGCTGAGATCGATTTGGCTTCATCCAACGGTCGAATCTTTTCAGATCTGAACCAAACTCCACAGATCCCAATCAATGGTCCTGATTTACCTGTTCCCAGCTCGGATTAACCAGATCAGTGGCAGATGGTCCAGATCTTCCTTTTTCTTGAATGGATGGTCTAGAACATCTTGAGCTCGATCCAACGGTCAGATTACTTCTGATTTGGCTGAAATTTTCAGATCTTGATCTATGGTCATGATTGACTCTATCTTGAACTCAGATTGACCAGAAATTGACTGATGGCTCAGATCTAGTCATTCTCTGGAATGGACGGCTCCTATTAATCCGATACTTGATCCCTTTGATCTGGATCCAATACTGACTTAAGTCTGACCCGATTTGATCTAGGTCCATGATCATTTGAAGCCTACAAAATGATATTCAAATTTAGTGCCAAAAATATCCCAAATATACAAAGATTTGAATTTAAAAGCCAAAATAGAGGAAATACATGAAACCTAATACAATTGCAAATTTAAGCATATAAAATGTGAATCAAACATGGATTTTAGAGCCTAAAATAATCAACAAAATGATGGTTATCAACTCCCCCATACTTAATTCTTGCACGTCTCGGGCAAGTAAATGAAACTCAAAGAAAACAACATATCTCCCAAACATTACATCCCCTATCAATACTTGAGAAATAATAAAAGAAAATTACTTAAGATCATCAAGTCTCAAGAATCCAAGTATTTATGGTTCCAAATCTCACATAAGTCAAAAACATGGTAATTTCATCAACTTGAATAAACTAAGCATGACAAAAACCTCCCAAGATGGATATATGCACTGATGCTCACAAAAATAATAAATATGAAAGTGGAGTTCTCTCAAAACATTTATGACATTGCACTACCATATGCTTGCTTATATTCTACTTCTCCACTACTATAACATAAGTACACAAATCAAGAGGACTTTTCAAGGACTAATGATGAAACCATGTGCTAACAAGCAAGAAGAGTAGATAACAAAGGAGATCAGAAAGAAAATCAAAGAAAATCAAAGAGAATATGAGAGCATTGGGGTAATTAACATGATGTATACAATCAAACAATAGGCCAAAATAAATAACTCAACCAAACCTCCAACACTCAAAATTCTCCTTGCACATTCTCAATACAATACACAACAACCACTTACAACACTTCTAAAAATGCATGCATGTATCAACAACTTCACTCTTGAGATTCTCTAATAAAGATATCAAATGAGTATACATCAAAAATTCTTTTATGAAAATATTCCCTCTTGTTCATCACTAACAAAAATCCCGAATGCTTGAGAAATTTTTTCACTCTCTTTAATTTCTCATTCTTTTCTTTTGCGTTTTTTTTCTTTTTTTTTTCTTTTTTTTTTCTTTTTACTTCTGTTTTGTTTTTTTTTTTCACATAGAGACTTTTTTTTAGAGAGTTTTTTTTTTTCAACAAGCATTCGTCTATACACACTTGTCTCCCCCCCACACTTAAAACTTGCCCGTCTCGGGCAATGTAGCAAAGCATGATAACATCTAAAACTCGCAATAATAGAGGTTGATAATAGAGAAATAAAAATGTAATTCATCATGCAATCACCCCATGCTCTCATCGCATGCTCAAGGGAAGAATAAGCTAATAAAGATATGGCAGTGAGAATGTAATGACAATGAAAAGATCTGACAAAGGAAAGACAATGAAATATGAAAGCAATAGGTGAAATGCTCAGTAGTAACAATAACAAAGGAGAGGAAAACTAAGAGTTCAACAAGAAAGGTTGCCTCCATCATATTCATGTAAGCTTATGCAATTGTAATTTCAAAAAGAATCAAAGCAAGTTCTAGAGTGTCAAATATCACAAATGCTATCACACATAAGAGGATTAAGGATATGCATGGCAATATCCTCACTAGGTGAACAATAAAACGTCATGCTTAATCCAACAAGATAGAGTCCATCACCACAATAAATGACTAAATGCAATTAATGTCCCCAAGCATACCAAGGAAACCAAAACTCAATAGTCAGACTTAATCATCTTTTATGATTCTCAAAGCATAATAAAGGAACATGTAAGGAGATACAACTAGAAGTCAAACAAAGTTTATTCAAGACCAAACAAAATGCAGAATGAGGAAGCAAAACATGAATGCAAAGTATAAAAGCAAACAAACATGCAAGTATAAACATAAAGAAAAACACGAAAAGGAAAGAAAAGGCATGAACTCCCCTTCAAATAGGATAAAGAGCACGTAGCATCCATCTTGGGAGAATTATCCTCATGTGATCAATCTCGTAGTTGACAGATTTCTCCCTTATTAATTTTGCACAAGCATTTTCCGGTGGTCGGAGACGATTAAGGTTCAGAACCCACTTAAGAGGTGAGGTGCTACTAGTTGAAATAAGAGCAACTCCTCCCTCTTGATGTTTTTTAGAAGTCCTTCCAGGAGGTTGGAGTTTGTTCAGATGGAGCACCCACTCCAGAAGTCTTTGGGACCCTGCAAAACCATATAATACATCTCTCACGCGTGCAGGGTAAGAAAGAAGTGTAATATCATCAATCTCTATATAAAAAAATCGAGGTACACATCACATCCAATGAAATCTAACTTGGGTACCTCTATTAGTTTTTCACCGTCAAAATCTGCATAGGATGTGTCAAGTAATTCATCAGTACCAATAAAATCAACACTAGGTACCTCCATAAGTTTTTCACACTCAATTTCAGCATAAGATATAGCAAGAGATTCATCACAATAAACAACATCAATTTTAGACCCTTCTAAAAATTTTTCACAATTAAAATCTATCAAAGGTATATTAAGAAATGTTCCACAGCCAATGAAATCAATCTCGGGTACCTCCATAAGTTTTTCATATTCAACTTCAGCATAAGATATAGCAAGAGATTCTTCACAATAAACAACTTTAATTTCAGGCTCTTCTAAAAATTTTTCACAATCAGTTTCAGCATAATATGTATCAAGAATATCATCACAATGAATAAAATCAAGCATGGGTGCCTCTATAAAATTTTCATAATTATTTTTCACAAAAGATGTATTTAAACATGCTTCATAGGCAATTCTAGACACCTCCCTGAAATTTTCTAAACGAAAAAGAGAAATACTTACCTGATCGTGCTCAAATTTTGGTGGACACTCAACTGGAATAGGTGATCCTTGGGTTCTTGCTCCCAACATGCAAGTCCCTACACTTTCTGGCTTGTCCTCTGAATTCTCTAATGTATCAGTCAATGTTGGTGGTCCCTGGGGCTCTATGCAATCCCCTACACCTGTAGAATCATCTCCTGTGCATGCTTTCTTAGTAATATCTGCAACAACCTTATTAGAAAAATTAGGACTATTAATAGCAATGTTGTGATAAAATAAAAGATAAGAAAAGTCCTGTAAAGTTTCAGTTTTGAATTCAAGGTTGTCACATGCTTTTCCATCCATCTCCTCTAATGCCTTCACAACTGATGCATCCTCAGCTTTTTCTGAAATCAAGTCTCCTCCCACTATGTCAAATGCAACATCATCAGCAATTAACTGTGCCTCGATAGTCTCATCTGGGGTGTCCATGCTCATAATAGAGTGATCTCCCCTAGGGTCCTTCATGGCATCGAAAATACTAAACTGGACTACTGTGTCCCCCACTTCCATCGAAAGTGTGCCAGCATAAACATCAATCTTTATTCTGGCAGTCTTCAGAAAAGGCCTCTCAAGGATGAGTGGGGATCTACGTGCAAGATACTCTCCTTCCATGTCTAGAATGTATAAGTCTGCAGGGAAAATCAACTCCTTCACTTTTACCAAAACATCTTCAATAACTCCTGCCGGGCGGGTCTGGCTTCTGTCTGCTAACTGAATCACAATTCCAGTGGGCTGTAAAGGACCAATGCCAAGCGTCTGGAAGACCATTCTGGGCATCACATTAATGGAAGCTCCTAAATCCAGCATGGCATTATGGAACGTAGTGCTCTCTATCTCACAAGATACAGTAAACATGCCAGGGTCTTCACATTTCTGAGGTATGACATGGATGAGTGATGAAACATTTTGTTGGATCATGAAAAACCGATAGAGGGGGGGGGTGAATATCGGTAGTCGTTCTTTTTCGGAAAGCTAAGAGTAAGTGCACAGCGGAAATAAAAATACGAGATACAGCACAAAGACACAGTGGTTTTTACTTGGTTCGGAGCCTGTGTCGACTCCTACTCCAAGGCCCACGGTCGTTGACCGTTTACTTTTGGCAATTATATATTCGCGCAAAGAGGTTACAATAATTTCAATTACAGAGAGAGTGCAATAAAATAATAATAAAATATTAAGCTCTTCGTTACCGACGTTCGGAGTGTATCGACTCTTTTCAGGGCAGCGGGACGTCGTCGGCTCGAGGTGAGGCGTTTCTGGAGCAAGGCACAAGCGTAGAAGAGCGTGGAAGCTTTGGAGCGAAGTTGATGTGAAGCTTGGGGTCGAGGGGTGCTATTTATAGCACCTAGGGCGCCCTGGACGTCGGGGGTGCCCTGCCACGTGTCAGCCGATCCACACTTTGCTCGGTCAACTTCTATCCCGCTCGAACAGGGATTAAGTTTGACCTCTGGGGTGCTCTGGTCGCTGAGGGCGCCTTGGTTGAAGCGGTCTTCTCGGCTGGATAGGGCTGGAGCTTCGCAGTCTTGGGCTGGAGGCGCCTTCGCTGCTGAGGGCGCCTTCGCTGACCAGGGCGCCTTCGCTGCTGAGGGCGCCTTGCCCAGTAAGCAGCTGAAGCCCTTTTTGCTTCGTTTGGTTTTGGTTCACCTTGAGGGCGCCCTGGACACTCAGGGCGCCTTACTCAGCTGCTGCCTCACTCCTTTGAGCCTCTCTGAGTTGCAGACACACGTTCCTTCGGTCCTGCATCCAGGGTTAGTCCAAAACACAATAACACAATTAATTATTTATTTTATACAGCCTTAGCTATCTTGGTTCTGACTTTGGTCTCCAAAATGGAGTCCTAGGTCGAACTGACGCCTACTGTTCCCTCGACGGGGAACGCGTCCTCACCTACTCCTCTCGGGAGAATTTACCTGATGCCAACCGCTCCCTTGGTTGGACTTTTGCCTGACGGTCCTTTGTCAGGGCTTGGATGCCGAGCTGTCCTTCGCCCGGTGCCTAGCAGTCCTTCGCTAGGTCTTTTGACTCTGGCATTCCTTCGCCAGTGCCTAGCAGTCCTTTGCTAGGGCTTTTTGCCCTAGCATTCCTTCGCCAGTGCCTAGCAGTCCTTCACTAGGGCTTTCACTGCACACTAGATTAACTTGTTAGAAAACAAGAAAGAATTAACTTTTGACCTATGTTGCCATTATCAAAACACAGGTTTGACTTGGGTGCATTCTGCACCAACAATCTCCCCCTTTTTGATTTATGGCAACCCTAGTTCAAAAAGTTAAGTTTAAGCAAAACATGAAAAAGTTTTAACTTTTGTTCCCTCCCCCTGGAAGGAATCTCCCCCTAGATTTTTCAAAAATTCGTGGGGTTAAAAAACTTATTTGTACTTGAAAACCTTTTTGAAAATGTTAGCTTAAGTAATTGGTAGGATATAACAAGCTTGAAACACTTTAGTACTTAACAATTTTAAAAAACTTTAAGCTTTAGAGTAAAAATAATTTTGACAAGCTTAAGTAAGAATCTTTTGAAAAGCTAGAGTACTTTGCAAAATTTGAAAGCTTGAAGTAAAGAGTTTTGAAGCTAGAGTACTTTGCAAAATTTGAAAGCTTGAAGTAAAGAGTTTTGAAAGCTTGAAGTAAAGAGTTTTGAAGCTAGAGTACTTTGCAAAATTTGAAAGCTTGAAGTAAAGAGTTTTGAAGCTAAAGTACTTAGCAAAATTTGAAAGCTTGAAGTAAAGAGTTTTGAAGCTAAAGTACTTACCAAAATTTTGAAAGCTTTAAGTAAGAAATTTTGAAGCTAAAGTACTTAGCAAAATTTTGAAAGCTTTAAGTAAGAAATTTTGAAGCTAAAGTACTTAGCAAAATTTTGAAAGCTTTAAGTTAGAAATTTTGAAGCTAAAGTACTTAGCAAAATTTTGAAAGCTTTAAGTTAGAAATTTTGAAGCTAAAGTACTTAGCAAAATTTTGAAAGCTTTTAGGTAAAGAATTTTGAAACTTTTTGAATAAAGGAAAAATTTAGAAAATTTTTTTTTTCTTTCCTTTCTCTATCTCCCCCTTTGCCATATATCAAAACAGATAAATATAAAATAAATAATAATTTGCTGTACTGAACCAGTTTAATTTTCACTAAATCAATCAATTTTTGTCTGTAGGGACCTGTCTAACCCAATTAGCTACTTACTAACTATTATATACAGTAGTTTTTGCTAGGGTTAGTCAAGTTAAGTGTTTCTGTTCAAGTTAGATTTTCTAAGCTTGACACTTAACTTGATTGCTGTATAAGTTGTATTTAGTGCCCCAATTACTGCAGATGCACTGACTTAAAGCATCTTGAATTAAGGCAAAGACCTAAGCATCTCAACCCTTTCTAGGTTATCAATCATAAGTACCCTAAGGTGCTTGTGAGATGCTGGCTTCTAAGTCTATAGGTGCATGCAGTTCTAGGGTTAGGGCCTAGCCTAAGTCCATTTTCGAAAAAATCCCTAGTTTTGAAAGGGGGTAGTTTTTAAATAAAACTAAGTTGAAAGTGAAAAAAACTGATTTTAAAATTAAGTAAAGCAATTTTCAAATTCTATTTTTAGAAACAATTTTTAAAAAATAGAGCAAAAAGAATTGAGTTTCTCTATTCTACAGAGCACAATCCTAACTGCCTTCTTAGTGAGCTGAACTCAGACTCAGGTAAGGGCTTTGTGAATATATCAGCTAGGTTGGATTTAGAGTCAATATACTTGAGTACTATTTCACCCCTGGTTACATGATCTCTTACAAAATGATGTTTGACTTCTATATGTTTGGTTCTGGAGTGTTGGATTGGGTTCTTAGTTAAATTAATTGAACTTATATTGTCAATAAATACTTGAGTTTGGGTGTAGTTGAGCTGAAAGTCCTTAAGTGTGTGCATCATCCATAAAAGTTGAGTCACACATTCTCCTAATGCCACATACTCAGCTTCAGTTGTGGATAGAGCTACACAGTGTTGTTTTCTGCTGCACCAACTAACTAGACTCTGACCTAACAGTTGGCAGCTTCCACTTGTGCTCTTTCTATCTAACTTACAGCCTGCATAGTCAGAATCTGTGTATCCTGTTAAATCAAAAGTTGAGGTTCTAGGATACCAAATCCCTACATTTAGGGTGCCCTTTACATATCTTAAAATTCTTTTTAGGGCTGCTAAGTGCGTTTCCTTAGCACAAGTTTGGTATTTAGCACATATCCCTACAGCAAAAAGAATATCAGGTCTGCTGGCTGTAAGGTACAGTAGGCTACCTATCATACTCCTATAGAGTTTAGGATCTACTGGTTTACCATCAGGGTCACTATCTATTTTTACATTAGTGGCCATGGGGGTACTTATACTTTTAGAATTATCCATTTAAATTTCTTTATTAATTCTTTAGCATATTTGAATTGATGAACGTAGTTACCATCCCTAGTTTGTTTGATTTGTAGTCCTAGGAAAAATGTAAGCTCACCAACTAAGCTCATTTCAAATTCATCTTCCATTATCTTGACAAATTCTTTTAGAAAGTTGGTGTTGGTGGATCCAAAGATTATGTCATCTACGTAAATTTGGGCAATAAATATATCTTTTCCTAGGGTTTTAATGAATAGGGTTGAGTCAATTTGGCCTTGTTTAAATTCTTTAGTAGTTAAGTAAGTTGATAGTCTTTCATACCAAGCCCTAGGTGCTTGTTTTAATCCATATAGGGCTTTAGTTAGTTTGTAGACATGGTTGGGTTTGTCTAGGTCCTCAAACCCTGGGGGTTGTCCTACATAAACTTCTTCTTTTATAAATCCATTTAAAAAGGCTGACTTTACATCCATTTGATATAATTTAAATCCTTTATGGGATGCAAAGGCCAATAACATTCTAATGGACTCAAGTCTAGCTACTGGGGCATATGTTTCATCATAGTCTAGTCCCTCTACTTGGCTGAATCCCTTAGCTACTAAGCGGGCTTTATTTCTGACTATTTCTCCTTGATCATTTAGCTTGTTCCTAAAGACCCACTTAGTATCTATAATGGATTTACCTTCAGGTTTAGGCACTAGTTCCCAGACTTGGTTCCTCTCAAATTGGGCTAATTCTTCTTGCATAGCTATGATCCAATCAGGGTCAAGTAGGGCTTCATCTATAGTTTTGGGTTCTATTTTTGATATCATAGCTATTTGACTGAGGTTTCTATAGGAGGACCAACTCCGCCTGTGACGACCTAGTCATGGCCGGTCCCAAGCCCGGATAAAGGAGGAGGGTTGCGTTAGGTTGCCAGCCAGCGTAAAAAACTATGGCAAATACTCAATGAATGGATCCATTAAAGTATTATGCTAATGCTAGGATGTTCCCCGGAAGGAACGCGTTGCAGGGTCCGACTGTAACGTCTCGGCAAGGACCGCTACATCTCCAGAACCCGGGTGTAGTGCTAAATATGCAAGGGTTCGCGTTGCAGGGTCCGACTGTAACGTCTCGGCAAGGACCGCTACATCTCCATGAGAACTTGGGTGTAGTGTTAAATAGGCAAGAGTTCTCACACCATAGGTGGACTAAGAATAAACATTATAAGAAAAGTAATAGTCTCAGATTTGGAACATGGAATATAGGAACTCTCACTGGTAAAACAATGGAGGTAGTAGATACAATGATTAGGAGAAAAATTAGTATTTTGTGTGTGCAAGAGACAAAATGGGTAGGTGAGAAGGCAAAAATGATAGAGAACTCGGGTTTTAAGTTATGGTATACAGGAAAGAGTAAAACAAGAAATGGAGTGGGTATTTTTGTAGATAGTTCTTTAAAAGATGAAGTTGTTGGTGTAGTTAGAAAGGGGGATAGAATTATAGCTCTCAAGATAGTAGTGGCGAAAGAAGTTGTGAACGTAATTAGCATATATGCACCTCAAGTAGGATTAGATGAAGAAACTAAATCAAGATTTTGGAGCGATTTAGATGAGGTATTACAAAACATTCCGCCAAATGAAATGATTTTAATAGGAGGCGATCTAAATGGACATGTCGGAGCGAAAAATGAAGAATATGAGAGAGTACATGGGGGTTATGGGTTTGGAACAAGAAATGAAGAAGGAAAAACTATATTGGATTTTGCGATAGCATATGACCTTATACTAGCTAATACATTTTTTAAGAAAAAAGAAGAACACTTGATCACATTCAAAAGTGGGAATAATAAATCACAAATTGATTATTTTATGGTTAGGAAGAGAGATAGGAAGATTTGTAAAGATTGTAAGGTTATCCCTGGAGAAAGCTTAACTACCCAACATAGATTAGTAGTGTTAGATATACGCCTTAGTTATAATATTAATAGAGGAAAAATATACACGACTCCTAGAATTAAGTGGTGGAAGTTAAAGGATGGGAAGCAAAACATATTGAAGGAGAAGGTAGGAATACAAGCATTAGATGAAATATATAGCGACTCTAATACGACATGGGATAAGATGGTATCAAAGTTGAAAATAGTAGCTAAGGATGTACTCGGTGAGTCAAAGGGGCATGCACCACCAAGGAAGGAATCTTGGTGGTGGAATGAGAAAGTACAAGAGAAAGTGAAAGAAAAACGAATAGCTTATAAGGAATTATATATTTGTAAGAACGAGGAAAACTTAAAAAAATATACAATAGCCAAGAAAGAGGCTAAGAAAGCAGTGAATGAAGTAAAAAATAAAACTTTTGAACGACTATATCAAAATTTAGATACAAAAGAAGGGGAAAGAGACATTTATAAAATAGCTAAAGCAAGAGAAAGGAAAACAAGAGACCTTAGTCAAATAAGATGTATTAAAGATGAATGCGATAGAGTACTAGTAAATGATAGCGAAATAAAAGAGCGGTGGAAGATTTACTTTCATCAACTTTTTAATGAAAGTTTAGGGGACCAACTTGACTTAGGCAATTTAAGTATTTCAAATGAGTATAGAAATTTTAATTTTCATCGGAGAATTCAAACTTCAGAAGTAGAACAAGCTTTGAAAGGGATGCAAAATGGAAAGGCCGTGGGACCGGATGATATCCCAATAGAGGTATGGAAATGTTTAGGGAAAAAAGGTATTGAATGGCTTACAAAATTATTTAATTTAATATTGAAAACAAAAAAAATGCCTAATCAATGGAGGGTAAGTAGTCTGTTCCCTTATATAAGAACAAAGGAGACATACAAAATTGTGCAAACTATAGGGGTATTAAATTAATGAGTCATACCATGAAACTTTGGGAAAGAGTAATAGAAAAAAGATTGAGGAAGGAGACCACGGTAACCGAAAATCAATTTGGGTTCATGCCTGGAAGGTCGACAATAGAAGCTATACATCTTCTTAGGCAATTAATTGAAAAATATCGGGAGCAAAAGAAAGATCTACACATGGTATTTATTGATTTAGAAAAAGCTTATGATAGGGTACCAAGAGAAATTATATGGAGAATTCTAGAAAAGAGAGGCGTTAGCGTAACATATATTGACCTAATTAAAGATATGTATGAAATGTAACGACTAGAGTGAAGACTTCAGGTGGATTGACTGAAGCATTTCCAATAAGGATAGGGTTACATCAAGGATCAGCTTTAAGTCCCTATCTTTTTACACTAATCATGGATGAACTCACTAGGCACATTCAAGATACAGTGCCATGGTGCATGTTGTTTGCAGATGATATTGTTTTGATAGATGAGACACGTGAAGGAGTAAATGCTAAACTAGAATCTTGGCGGGAAACTCTAGAAATGAAAGGTTTTAGGCTTAGTAGAGTAAAGACTGAATATATGGAATTTAAGTTTAGCAATGCTAGACGTAGTGAAACAATTGTTAAGATAGGAGATGATGAGTTGTCTAAAATCGAGAACTTTAAGTATTTAGGATCGTTCTTGCAAAGTGATGGAGGAATTGAGAGAGATGTCTTACATAGAATACAAGCAGGATGGTTGAAATGGAGATTAGCATCGGGTGTCTTATGTGATCGTAAAGTACCTCTAAAACTTAAAGGGAAGTTCTACAAAACGGCAGTTAGACCTGCTATGTTATATGGTGCTGAATGTTGGGCTATGACTCGAGCACATGAGCAAAAGATGAAAGTTGCAGAGATGAGGATGTTAAGGTGGATGTGTGGACATACGAGGATGGATAGAATAAGGAATGAGAGTATTAGAGAGAGAGTCGGAGTTGCATCTATTGAAGAAAAACTTCGGGAGACACGTTTGAGATGGTACGGACATGTACTTAGAAGACCAATAAATGCCCCTGTTAGACGATGTGAAACTATGATAAATACGCACATTAAAAGAGGGAGAGGAAGACCAAAAAAGACTTGGTTGGCAACAATAAAACAAGATAAATTTTATTTAAATCTAGATGATGATATAGTAGGGGATAGAACTCAATGGCGTAAAAGGATCCATATAGCCGACCCCACCTAGTGGGATAAGGCTTTGTTGTTGTTGTTGTTGTTGTTCTATGGGACTAGTCTGATCTAGAGTGGATACCATAATTGATCGGTTGGGTGACTAAGTCGGTTCTTTGTTCTTCTAGAGCTTGTTCAGCTCAGTGGCTGTTGTTTGGTTCACTATTGGTTCGACTCTTTGGACTGGTTCATTTGGTTCGATTCTTGGTTCATTAATTGGTTCAATAGTTAGTTCGTTTAAGGGTTCAATTAATGGTTCAATAAGTCATTCATTTTCTTGTCAGGTTTGATGAAATTGATTCTGGATTATTAGAATTTGAATTGATTTCTTCATCAAAATTAAGTTGGTTGTTTTTCAATTTTTTAGTTTGTTTGTTGTAACTCTATAGGCTCTACTTGTGGTTGAATACCCTAGAAAAATGCCTGGGTTTGACTTGGATTGAAATTTCCTAAATAGTCTTTGGTGTTTAGGATATGGACTTTGCACCCAAAGACCCTTAAATAATGTAGGTTTGGAAGTCTATGGTAGTACAGTTCATAGGGGGTTTTGTTGTGTCACTTATTGATCAAAACCCTATTTTGGATATAACAGGCTGTACTAGTTGCTTCTGCCCAGAATTGGTTTGCTAGTTTAAACTCGTTGAGCATAGCCCTAGCGGCTTCTTGTAAGGTTCTATTCCTTCGCTCAACTATCCCATTTTGTTGGGGGGTTCTAGGACATGAAAATTCATGTAAATACCCATTTACCTTACAGAATTCATCAAATTTTTTATTTTCAAACTCTCCCCCGTGATCACTCCTAAGTCTTTTAATTTTAGTGTCATTTTGATTTTCAATTAGTTTACAGAATTCAATAAATAGATTTAGGGTTTCATCTTTGGTTTTTAGGAACCTAACCTAGGTAAATCTAGAGTAATCATCAACTATTACTAAGCAGTATCGGTTCCCGCTTAGTGACTTGGCTCCATGTGAATCAAATAGGTCAAGGTGCAGGAGCTCAAGTGTAGTTTGAGTTAAGTCAGATTGAATAAGTTTGTGATTGGATTTGGTTTGTTTGCCTTGATTACATGATTCACATATTAGGTTTTCATTATTTTTGATTTTGGGGATACCTTTGATTAAGCCAAATTGGGTAATTTTTGATATGGTTCTTACATTGGTATGACCTAATCTCCTATGCCAGAGGTTTGTTTGTTCTAATTGTGTTAACATACATTTGGGTATAAGGGGAAGATTTATAGTGTATACATTATTTTTTCTAGTCCCCTTAAGTATGATTTCTGAGTCTTGTTCATTTCTAATCAGGCAGTTAGAATTATTGTAAGTAACTATATAACCAGAATCACATAACTGACTTATGCTAAGCAAGTTAAAACTAAAGTTTTCAACCAATAGAACTTTCTTAATAATGAAATCAGATTTAAGCTCAATATTACCTGACCCAATTACCTTGAGTGTAGCATTATTGTCAAATGCCACTGAGCCTAGGTTTTTGAGTTTGAGCTTGGTGAACTTCAATTTATCTCCAGTCATGTGTCTGGAGCAACCGCTATCCAACATCCATTGGTCCAAATCTTTATGTTCCTACGCATAAAGAATTTTCTTGATTTGGATCCAATTAGAATCAGGAATAGCTTAAATTGAGTTTCACTGCCTAGTCTGTCTCACCCAAATCTAGGGTTTTCAATCACGTTAACCTTATGGTTTTCGTGAGACAGGTTTTGATGATTAACAGTTGTTTTGAAAAGATTGATTAATTTTGAAAGAAATTAAATTTTAAAAACTCAATTAATTTTGAAACCCATTAATTTTGACAGAAGTTTAAATCTACAAATAACTGAAATTTTGTGTTAGATTCGAATTTGACAAAAATTAATTTGAATTTGAATTTCAAAAATTGGCTTCCAGGTCTTAGCGAGGCACTAGGCCTTCTTTGGCCGAAGCCTTATGGGATCATCCACCCTTTCCTTGACAAAGCCTTTTAATGAAGTTTCATTTTCAAAATTATTTTTGAAAAATTTCTGGTCTAACTAGTTTGAGTTTTGGATCGGTAGCTTCGGCTGGTTTCACCAGTCTAAAGAGACCAAGTAAAATTGATCTTATTAGAATTGGTTTCCCCAACGTACTATCATCTCACCTCCACCCAATACTATGTTGTCAAATTTCAGCTAAGTTTGTTTAGTCCTTAATCTAGCCTAAGTCTAAGCATGGTATATTGTAG
>JAGFNQ010009778.1:0-43470 GCA_024364735.1 Boesenbergia rotunda | reverse complement strand
ATCTGTGTCCCTCTTGCCCACATGAATAGCATCCAGTTACACCCAAAAGGCATGTTCCTGAATGGTTCCTCCCACACTTAGGACAAGGTGGATACCTAGCTTGCTTATTCTCTGGTTTCCCTTTCTGGCTGCCAGGCCACTGCTTCCTTTTGTGGTTCTTGTTCTTCCAGTTCTGGCTATTTGGCTGAGGCTTCTGGCCTCCTATTGTCTTGTTCTCAATCAGGACTGGCTTCTGCTGTGCTTGCTGTGCCTTGATGCTATTCAGGTAGTGCTCTGAGATTAGAGCACTACTGACCAACTCCTCGCTGGTCTGGGGTCGGTGCATCCCGCTGTTCACGTTGAGTGCTATCTCAGGATTCAGCATGCGGAGCATCAGTCTGACTCGCTCCTTCTCTGTGCTGACTAGCTCTGGGCAGAGGTGAGCTAGTCTGTTGAACTTTGCGACTGCTTCTCCCACTGGTAGGCTACCCTGTCTGAACTCCATGAAGTCCTCGAAGTGCTTGTTGGTAACCTTCATGTGGAAAAATTCCTCATAGAACTCGTGCTCAAAATCTGCCCAGCTCATCTGGTTGACTATCTTCTTACTCTTGACTCACTCCCACCACATACGAGCATCTCCAGTTAGGCAGAAGGAGGCACATTTGACCTTCTCAACCTCTGGCCAGTCAAGAAGCTCCATTGTGCTCTCTAAAGTCTTAAACCAAGCCTGGGCATCCCAGGGCTCAGTCGTGCCTGAGAAGCTCTCAGGTTTCAGTCTCTGCCACTGGGCGAGGTATGCTTCTGGTCTTCGGTTCACGGCAGGGGTCTCCTGTGGGACTGGTGGAACTTCAGCCACCACTGGAGTTCCCACTCCTGCTGTGGGTGGTGTAGGGGGCACTGGGTGCTGATTCTCCATCAGTGTGGCGATGGTCTTCTGTTGTTCTGTAATCTGAGCTTGCATTTGAGCAATGACTGCCATCAGGTTTGGCTGTTCTGTGCCAGGCTCACTGTTATCTTGAACTGGAGTTCTATTATTAGCATTAGGAGCTCGGCCTCTTCTTGCCATCTAATAATGCATAAAGGAACAAGAAATCACTACTACATCTCTAGGTATAAACTTGTCTTCTTACTTAGAAATCTGATATCCATTCTAGGGATTAAACATGATTCCGTGATACTAAGGGATTAAACATGCTTCCTTGTTCTATGCACATGTGAGTAGTACTTAAGCATTTCTCTGTACTGCAATTAAATAAAGGAGCAATAGAAAAACTGAAACTTAAAACTTTCTTACTTGAAGACGGCAAGGTTGATGCTGATGTGTGTGTGATGCTGGAGAATGGGAACTGCTCTGATACCACCTGTAGCGACCCGCCTTCTCCTGCCTTAGACGGATCGTTACTTCTGTCTACTTCTCTACTCTAATGCACAACTAAAGAAATGCGGAAGTCTATTTTTTTTTTTTTTTTTAATCTATCTGAGAATGATATTCTAACTTAAGTAGTCATGCATGATACCATGTCACACTTCCTTTCTCAAAAACTCATAAAATGATACTTATTGAAACCTGCCTCACCCAACTCAACCTTCGGGTATCAGTCGACTGATACTGTATCAGTCGACTGATAGGCCTGAATTCTGAATTTACAGGTTTCGGCACTTGCTTCAAGGGTCCATCAATCATGTATTTTCGAGCCATATAAAACTATGATACCATTTCTATACTCTATGCCAGTTTTCTAAACAATTTAGCCAAACAAAATCAATCCATAAACTTGAAATTAGGACTTTTGCGGAAGAAAATAAACTATTCAAGTTATATGAACTTTAACACTAAAGTTTGTACCAATCTTGACTCCTATGCATTCCTAACACCAAATACATGTTTTATAACCTTGCTAAAACATTATGAGATATGGATGCAACTTTTCTAAACGTATTTAAGCAATAAAACTTAATTCAAAAGAAGTTGATACTATCTTGGCACAAACATCTATTTCTCCAACAAAGTATCAATATTTCCAACTACTCACACTTTTACTCATCCAATGCAATTATAAGGATATGTATGCTAAATGAAATGACATGGAATCTTAACTCTAAGAAATTGAGCATGTAAAACTATCCAAAGCTTAAATGTTCGCTAAACTCCATAAAGCAATAACTTGAAATTGAATAAACTATAACATTGTAATTCAAATAACTAAATTGTCTCGTCTCAAAGATCTCTCCAAAATCAGCCACCACACACACTTTTCTCAGCACCGCCTCGTCGCCTTCCTTCAGAATTGCTTGCCTTTACCTTTATCTGCAATAAAAGGAAATGCATCTAGTAAGCAAAAAGCTTAGTAAGTACTATCTAGCTCACAAAATCTCGAAAAGTGCAAACATGCTTCTAGAACAATATGAAAGTCATATGAGATACTAATATGCTTGAAAGAAAACTAAGAACATGTATAACTCAAAGCATGCATACTCAAGCAATAACAAATCTCAATTTACTTTTCTTGGCTCAACTTGAAACTTTAGCTATTCTTTAACTTTTGAAAACTTTCTTAAACTTTCGAAAACTTTGCTAAAGCATATACTTTAAAATAATAATCACTTGGATCCACTGAAGACGTAAGTACCATCTCATATGCGCGTTCCCTAAAAGGTTGGGGTAGCGAGCCACCAATCCTAATAGAGCAGACCTTGGTCTACCAGGGCCAAGACCTTGGAATTGGACACCTGGATTTCTTTAACGACGCCCTTGGACGCCGGGTACTGGCCTTAGAATATAAAATAGCTTTTCTTTCTTAACTGTAAATGCCTTGGCATTTTCTTGAGCACCTTGCGTGCTAAAATCCCTAAGTCTTGACTTTTGGGGATTTCTTAAGGCCTTGACCTTTTCTTTTCTTATCTTTATCTTTTCTTTTCTTTTCTCATAACTTTTCTTAGCCCTAATCTCATATAGGGTGCTTAATCAACTTATACAAACATATAATGAACTAATATCACATGTCAAAAATCATAAACTAAAGAAATTATCTCTTTTAAAACTTTTAAAGGAAATTCTCGCGGAAAAACCGCCTCTTACTGCAGGTGAGCAGTACTTACATTGATATCTTGGACTTACAACCAAGATTGACGTCTAGAGCTCGGGAGAAACTTGAGATCTCGGAGAATTCTTCACGCCTATGCGTTCCTCTCGTCGCGGGGATCCCGAATATAGGAATATCTCTCGGAGGAGAGCTTTGGCCGGCCCTCTATGGTTTGGTGTTGGTCGGCGTCGCCCAAGAGAGGAGAGGAGGTCGGCGTGAGGGTTTGGAGAGGAGAGAAATAAAACTTCTCTCTTTAATTATCTACTTATACTTAAGGGGCGGATCAACCTAACTATACCTTAAATACACTTCTCTCCGTCCCTTGTTGTGCTTGATACCCTAGCCCAGCTGGTCGCGCGTTTGTCTTGTCTCGCGCTGGTCGCGGGTTCGAACCACTGTCTGCCCTTAAGTGGTTTTTCCTTCTTTTCCTTTTTTTTTTCTTCCTTTTTAAAATACTAAACGAACTCGGAAAATTCCATAAAAATATTCTAAAAATCCCTAAAAATATCTAGAATATTTCTAAACCATTTTTAAATAATTCTAAGGACTTTAAGAACTAAAAATGGAAATTTTGGAGCGTTACATAGGGCTCGGGAGAAACTTGAGATCTCGGAGATTTCTTCGTGCCTACGCGTTCCTCTCGTCGCGGGGATTCCGAATATCGGAAGATCTCTCGGAGGAGAGCCTTGGCCGGCCCTCTAGGGCTTGGTGTTGGCGTGCACACAAGAGAGGGGGAGGAGTCGGCGTGCGTGAGGTTTGGGCGAGGAAGAGAGGGTTTAGTTGAGAGAAAATAAAATTTCTCTCTTTAATTATCTATTTATACTTAGGGTATTTAAGTCCAACTTATAACTTAACTTAATATCTCTCCACCTTTTGTTGTGCTTGATACCCTAGCCTAGCCGGTTCCCTTGTGCGCCCTTAGGGGCTTCTCCTCCTGTGGTCGCGGGTTCGAACCCCCTGCTGCCCTTTAAAGTTTTTCCTTTTTTTTAAAAAAATACTAAACGGACTCGGAAAATTTCATAAAAATATTCTAAAAATTCCTAAAAATATCTAGAATATTTCTTAAACATTTTCTAAATAGCTCTAAGGACTTTAAGGACTTAAAGTGGAAATTTTGGGGCGTTACAACCTTAAATGTAGGGATTTGGTATCCTAGGACCTCAACTTTTGCTTTAACTGGATACTCAGATTCTGACTATGCTGGCTGTAAGTTAGATAGAAAGAGCACAAGTGGAAGTTGCCAACTGTTAGGTCAGAGTCTAGTTAGTTGGTGCAGCAGAAAACAACACTGTGTAGCTCTATCCACAACTGAAGCTGAGTATGTGGCCTTAGGAGAGTGTGTTGCTCAACTTTTATGGATGATGCACACACTTAAGGACTTCCAGCTCAACTACACCCAAACTGAAGTATTTATTGACAATATAAGTTCAATTAATTTAACTAAGAACCCAATCCAACACTCCAGAACCAAACATATAGAAGTCAAACATCATTTTGTAAGAGACCATGTAGCCAGGGGTGAAATAGTACTTAAGTATATTGACTCTAAATCCAACCTAGCTGATATATTCACAAAACCCTTACCTGAATCTGAGTTCAGCTCACTAAGAAGGCAGTTAGGATTGTGCTCAGTAGAATAGATTAATTTCTTTTCCTGATTTAAATTTTTTAAAATAGAATTTGAAAAACTGCTTTACTTAATTTCAAAATTAGTTTTCATTTACGACTTAGTTTTATTTTTTTTCAAAACTACCCCTTTTCAAAACTAAGGCTTTTTCGAAAATGGACTTAGCCTAGGCCCTAACCCTAGAACTGCATGCACCTATAGACTTAGAAGCCAGCATCTCACAAGCACCTTAGGGTACTTTTGATTGATAACCTAGAAAGGGTTGAGATGCTTAGGTCTTTGCCTTAATTCAAGATGCTTTAAGTCAGTGCATCTGCAGTAATTGGGGCACTAAATACAACTTACACAGCAATCAAGTTAAGTGTCAAGCTTAGAAAATCTAACTTGAACAGAAGCACTTAACTTGACTAACCTTAGCAAAAACTACTGTTTCTAACAGTTAGTAAGTAGCTAATTGGGTTGGACAGGTCCCTACAGAGAAAATTGACTGAGTTAATTTATGTCTAAATTAGAAATTGATTCAGTACAGCAAAATCTTACTTATTTCTTTTATGCAATCTTATTTTTTTGATATACTTATCTGTTTTGATATATGACAAAGGGGGAGAGATAGAAAAAAAAAGAGAGAAATTTTTTTCATTATTCAAAAAGTTTTCAAAAATTTAATTCTACTCATTCAAAAAGTTTGAAAAACAATTTTTTTTTACTTAAGTTGTTCTTAAAGCTTTCAAAACTGTTACTTAAAGCTTTCAAAATTTTTACTTAAAGCCTTCAAAATTTTTATTTTTACTCAAGCCTTCAAAATTTTGCTAAATACTCTAACCTTTCAAATTTTGTTTAAGCTTGTCAAAATTTTTATAAGTACTTTAAAAGCTTAAGTTTGTCAAAACTGTACAATGTAACAAAGTACTTAGGTTTTTCAAAGTCATTAAGTACTTAAAGTTTTCCAAATGTACTTAAGTTTTTCAGAGATACTAAAGTGTTTCAAAGTTTACTAAGTACTTAAGCTTTTTAAACCTTACTAAGTACTTAAGCCTTTTCCTTACTAAGTACTTAAGCTTTTTCCTTACTAAGTACTTAAGCTTTTAAATCTTACTAAGTACTTAAGCTAACACTTTCAAAACTTTTGAGTACCTTAAAATTTAAAGCTTCAAACCTTTTAAGTACACTAAAATCATAATTCAAAAACTCCTTTGTACTTTAACTTAAGTAACTGAAAGATTTCTAACTACCTAAAACTTAAGTTATCAAAGTACGAGTAAAGTTTTTTCTTTATCCCCACGAATTTTTGAAAAATCTAGGGGGAGATTCCTTCCAGGGGAGGGAACAAAATTTAACCTTTTTCATGTTTGATTAAACTTAACTTTTTGAACTAGGGTTGCCATAAATCAAAAAGGGGGAGATTGTTGGTGCAGAATGCACCTAAGTCAAACCTGTGTTTTGATAATGGCAACATAGGTCAAAAGTTAAGTCTTACTTGTTTTCTAACAAGTTACTCTAGTGTGCAGGAAAAGCCCTAGCGAAGGACTGCTAGGCACTGGCGAAGGAATGCCAGGGTAAAAAGACTTAGCGAAGGACTGCTAGGCACTGGTGAAGGAATGTCAGGGTCAAATGACCTAGCGAAGGGCTGCTAGGCGCCAGACGAAGGATAGCCTGGGATTGAAGCCCTAGCGAAGGAATGCTAGGCACCGAGCGAAGGGCTGCTCGGCATCCAAGACCTGACAAAGGACCGTCAGGCAAAAGTCCAACCAGAGGAACGGTTGGCATCAGGTAAATTCTCCCGAGTGGAGTAGGTGAGGACGCGTTCCCCGTTGAGGGAACAGTAGGCGTCGGTTCGACCTAGGGCTCCATTTTGGAGACCAAAGTCAGAACCAAGACAGCTAAGGCTGTATAAATTAATGCTTTATTTTATTTTCGGACTAACCCTGGATGCAGGACCAAAGGAACGTGTGTCTGCAGCTCAGAGAGCCTCAAAGGAGTGAGGCAGCAGCTGAGTAGGGCGCCCTGAGTGTCTAGGGCGCCACCAAGGTGAATAAGAAACAAGTAAGGCAAAAAGGACTTCGGCTGACTACTGGCCGAGGCGCCCTCAGCAGCCAGGGCGCCTTCGGCAGCCAGGGCGCCCTCAGCGCCCAGGGCGCCTTCTGCAGCAACAGCGCGCCGCGCCCATGTCAGCAAAGTCAATCGCCCTTATCCAGCCGAGAAGACCGCGTCAACCAAGGCGCCCTCAGCGACCAGGGCGCCCCAAAGGTCAAACCTCATCCCTATTAAGGTTGGATAAAGCTTGACCGAGCGAAGTGCGGATCGGCTGACACGTGGCAGGGCGCCCCCGACGTCCTGGGCGCCCTAGGTGCTATAAATAGCACCCCTCGACCCCACGCTTGACAATAACTTCGACACAACGCTTCTACGCTCTTCCGCTCTCGCGCCTTGCTCCGGAAACCTCCCAACACGAGCCGACGATGTCCCGCTGCTCCGAAAAAGTCAACCCTCATCGGACGTCGGTAAAAAGAAGAGCTTTCTTTTCATTAAAGTTTACTATACCGTATTTGTAAATCAATATTTGTAAACTTTCTTTGCGCCTATATAAAATTGCCCAAAGTAAACGGTCAACGACCGTGGGCCTTGGAGAAGGAGTCGACACAGGCTCCGAACCAAGTAAAAACGATTGCGTCTCTGTGTTATTTTTATTTCCGTTGTGCACTTGCTCTTAATTTTTCGAAAAAGAACGAATTCTGATATTCACCCCCCCCCTCTATCGGTGTTCTCGATCCAACAACACCTAGCCCAAGTAATGTCTTTCTCGTCCAACGGATTCTAATTACTCTCATGTTTCTGAGAGATTCATACTCGGAACATGTGATGCTCTGGCTAGAGGCTTCGAGTAACAATCCGACGATAGGCCTTGGGTATACATCTCCTCACAAGGAGTGGTGAATCCTTTGTAGGCTGTTCAAACATCTTCGGGCACTTCGGCTTATACCCAATCATCCTGGGTCCACACCTCCTTGGAGATGTTTGCTTAAGATGTCAAAGTATAAGTCTTCATGACCAAGATGACTTGAACACCGCAAGTCAAAGGAACATCGCACTTAAGCTACAGTAAGAACTTCATTGACATATCTATATGTAGATTACCATATGAAGTTTTACAGCCAGTCACTCCAATGAACTAGTTCCCTTAACTAGCATTCATGTTTATCACCGGACATCCCAATGTCACCAGCCAGTGAGAATCAGCTGATTAGAGAATAACTCATGCTAGTCTCAACAGAATTGATAGTGTTCGTATTTATCAATTCATCGACTAGGGACAATTTCAATACTTCACAATTGCACATGTAGATATAATCACTAGTTGTGAATTCATCACAAATTCTCTC
The DNA here is from genome assembly GCA_024364735.1 of Boesenbergia rotunda. Classification (NCBI taxonomy): domain Eukaryota; kingdom Viridiplantae; phylum Streptophyta; class Magnoliopsida; order Zingiberales; family Zingiberaceae; genus Boesenbergia; species Boesenbergia rotunda. Next base: position 35,401 of record JAGFNQ010009778.1, on the reverse strand, counting down.
ATGCAGTGAATTGTATTACCGACATTCAGTAAATGAGTTTAAGATCTCAATCAAATACACGAACATGTATACTCAAATAGTGAATATTTATTTATTAAAGTAAATGATTACAATCATAAGGCGATTGCCTTAGGACACTTCTCTCATATTACTAACAAACTCCCACTTGGCCTAATGCCAATCGCTACGTTATCCAATTCCACAGGCTATAACATGACCCTCAAACTTGCTTTGAGGCAAGACCTTGTTAAAGGATCCGCTAAATTCCTTTCAGTGGGAATTTTCTCAATTTGTATATCATTCCTACTTATAATCTCTCTGATCAGATGATAGCGGCGAAGCACGTGTTTGGATCGCTGATGGGACCTTGGTTTCTTTGCTTGTGCAATAGCTCCATTGTTGTCGCAGTAAACCGATATTGCTTCATCAATGGTTGGAACCACACAAAGTTCCGAGATAAACTTCTTGATCCAGACTGCTTCTTTTGCTGCTTCTGAAGCCGCAATATATTCCGCTTCCGTGGTAGAATCCGCTACAGTGTCTTGATTAGAACTCTTCCAACTTATTGCGCCTCCATTTAAAATAAATACGTATCCGGACTGAGATTTGGAGTCATCCTTATCTGTCTGGAAACTGGCATCTGTATACCCACATATTATCATATCTCCTTCTCCATATATTAGGAACACATCCTTAGTTCTTCTTAAGTACTTAAGGATTGTCTTGACAGCCGCCCAATGATCCATTCCTGGATCAGACTGGTATCCTAGTACATATCATAGCATACATGATAGATCCTATTGCGGATGCATAAGGAATCTTATTCATTCAAATCCTCTCGTCTTCTGTGCGCGGACACATAGACTTTGAAAGGTTAATCCCATGCCTGATGGGAAGGTAACCTTTCTTGGATTCCGACATGCTAAACCTTTTTAGCACTCGGTCTATATATGTAGACTGCGAAAGACCAAGCAACTATTTTGATCTATCTCTATAGATTCTAATCCCAAGGATATAGGTTGCTTCTCCCAGGTCTTTCATGGAGAAAGTTTTGGACAACCAAATTTTAACCAACTGTAAAACTGATATATCATTTCCTATAAGTAATATGTCATCGACATATAATAATAGGAATATGACTACACTCCCACTAACCTTCTTGTACACACAAGGTTTGTCAGGATTTTGTGAGAAATCAAACTCTTTGATTGTCTCATCAAAACGGATGTTCCAGCTCCTAGATGCTTGCTTCAGTTCATATATGGATCGTCGAAGCTTGCATATTTTGGTTTTATCAACCGATGTGAAACCTTCAGGTTGTATCATGTATACATCCTCAAGCAGGTTTCCATTAAGGAAAGCTGTTTTCACATCCATTTGTCATATCTCATAATCATAATGAGCTGCTATGGCCAGAAGCATCCGAATGGATTTAAGCATAGCTACTGGCGAATAAGTTTCGTCATAATCAATTCCTTATTTATGACGATATCCTTTTGCCACTAGTCTCTATGTCGGTTTTCTTCTTGAAAACCCACTTGCACCCTATGGGCTTAATCCCTTCAGGTGGGTTAGCCAAGTCTCATACTTGATTTTCGTACATGGAATCCATTTCCGACTTCATGGCTTCAAGCCATTTGTCCCTTTTTGAACTTTTCATAACATCATCATAACTGATAGGTTCGTCATCGCTAATGAGTAACACGTCGTTCGATTCACTTATGAGAAATCCGTATCTCTCTGGAATATTGCGTGTCCTATCAGATCTACGAAGAAGTGGTGTTGTTTTAGGTTCAACTGATAGCTCATCATTATGAGTTATTGGTTGTGGGTTTAGACTAGGTGTCTCTGTAATGTCTATTGGATTTTGTTGAACTTCTTCAAGTTCAATACTACTCCCACTGTTTTCTTGTAAGAGAAATTCTTTTTCCAGAAACACAGCATTCCTTGAAACAAACACCTTTTGTTCCAAGGGATGATAGAATTGGTAACCCTTTGTTTCCTTAGGGTATCCAATAAATAGACATTTATCAGACTTAGCATCCAATTTGTCTAATACAGTCCGCTTCACATAAGCAGGACAACCCCATATCTTAAGGTGAGTTATGTGAGGTTTCTTGCTATTCCACGTCTCGTATAGAGTAGTAGAGACTACCTTGGTCGGGACTCTGTTTAGCAAGTAAACAATTGTCTTGAGCGCATAGCCCCAAAAGGATTTTGGAAGAGTTGCATGATTCATCATGGATCTAACCATGTCCATCAAGGTTCAGTTATGCCTCTCAGATACACCATTATGCTGTGGTGTATACGGTGGAGTCGATTGAGACAATATCCCATTGTCCCTAAGATAATTTTGAAACTCTTGACTTAAGTATTCACCACCCCGATCGGATCGAAGTATCTTAATACTTTTGCCAAGCTGTTTCTCTACTTCACTTCTGAACTCTTTGAATTTCTCAAAGGCTTCAGATTTGTGTTTTATTAAGAACACATACCCGAATCGTGAGTGATCATCGATAAAGGTAATGAAGTAGCTATAGCCTCCTTGTGCAAGAGTTGACATTGGTCCACATACATCAATATGTATTAGACCAAGCAATTCTCCCACTGGTTTACCTTTTCCGGAAAAGGGTAATTTGGCCATCTTGCCTTTTAAGCATGATTCGCATGTATCAAATGAATCGGGTTCAAATGATTCCAGAATTCCACATCGGTGTAATTTGATCATGCATTTCTTACTTACATGGCCAAGACGACAATGCCACGTATAGGATGTTGGATCGTGAAAAACCGATAGAGGGGGGGTGAATATCGGAAATCGCTCTTTTTCGGAAAACTTTAGAGTAAGTGCACAGCGGAAATAAAAATACGAGACACAGCACAAAGACACAGTGGTTTTTACATGGTTCGGAGCCTGTGTCGACTCTAACTCCAAGGCCCACGGTCGTTGACCGTTTACTTTGGGCAATTCTATATTCGCGCAAATAGGTTACAATGATTTCAATTACAAAGAGAGTGCAAAATAATAATAAAATATTAATCTCTTCGTTACCGACGTCCGGAGTGTATCGATTCTTTTCGGGGCAGCGGGACGTCGTCGGCTCGAGGTGAGGCGTTTCTGGAGCAAGGCGCGAGCGTAGAAGAGCGTGGAAGCTTTGGAATGAAGTTGATGTCAAGCTTGGGGTCGAGGGGTGCTATTTATAGCACCTAGGGCGCCCTGGACTTCGGGGGCGCCCTGCCACGTGTCAGCCGATCCACGCTTCGCTTGGTCAAGTGTTATCCCACCGGAATAGGGATGAGGTTTGACCTCTGGGGCGCCCTGGTCGCAGAGGGTGCCTTGGCTGACTTCTTCCGCGCAGAAATCTCGCTGTGGATAAGCTGAAGCCTTGCAGTCTTGGGCGCGGAGGCGCCCTGGCTGCTAAGGGCGCCTTCACTGACGAAGGCGCCTTCGCTGCTGAGGGCGCCTTGCCCATTAAGCAGCCGAAGCTCTTTTTGCTTCGCTTGGTTCTGGTTCACCTTGAGGGCGCCCTGGACACTCAGGGCGCCTTACTCAGCTGCTGCCTCACTCCATTGAGGCTCTCTGAGTTGCAGACACACATTCCTTCGGTCCTGTATTCAGGGTTAGTCCAAAACACAATAAAATAATTAATTATTATTTTATACAGCCTTAGCTGTCTTGGTTCTGACTTTGGTCTCCAAAATGGAGCCCTGGGTCGAACCGACGCCTACTGTTCCCTCGACGGGGAACGCGTCCTCACCTACTCCTCTCGGGAGATTTTACCTGATGCCAACCGTTCCTTTGGTTGGACTTTTGCCTGACGGTCCTTTGTCAGGTCTTGTAAACTGGCAGTCCTTCGCCAGTTGCCTAGCAGTCCTTCGCTAGGGCTTTCTTTCCTGGCATTCCTTTGCTAGTGCCTAGCAGTCCTTTGCTAGGGCTTTTCCTGCACACTTGATTAACTTGTTAGAAAACAAGAAAGACTTAACTTTTGACCTATGTTGCCATTATCAAAACACAGGTTTGACTTAGGTGCATTTCTGCACCAACAATCTCCCCCTTTTTTATTTATGGCAACCCTAGTTCAAAAAGTTAAGTTTAAGCAAAACATAACAAAGTTTTATCTTTTGTTCCCTCCCCCTGGAGGGAATCTCCCCCTAGATTTTTCAAAAGTTCGTGGGGAAAAAAAACCTTGCTTGTACTTTGAAAACTTAAGTTTTAGATTCTTAGAAGTATCTTAAGTTAAAAATACATAGTAGAGTTTTTAAAGCATAATTAGAGTACTTGTTTAAAAAAAAAAATTTAAATCTCAAGTTTTAAAGTACTCAAAATGTTAGCTTAAGTACTCAGTAAGATATAACATGCTTAAGTACTTAGTAGGTTTTGAAACACTTTAGTACTTAACAATTTTTGAAAAACTTAAGCTTTAGAGAATAATTTTGACAAGCTTAAGTTAGATCCTTTTGAAAGGCTAGAGTATTTTGCAAAATTTTGAAAGCTTAAAAAAAATTTTGAAGCTAGAGTACTTAGCAAAATTTTGAAAGCTTGAGTAGATAATTTTAGAGTTAGAGTACTTAGCAAAATTTTGAAAACTTGGAGCTAGAGTACTTAGCAAAAAATTTTGAAAGCTTGAAAAAAAACTTAGCCAAAAATTTTGAAAGCTTGAAAAAAAAGGGTACTTAAATTTTGAAGCTAGAAAGCTTTTAAGAACTTAAGTACTTCTTCAAAAAGTTTAAGCTATTTCATAAAGGATAAGTATGTTTTTGAACCTTTTTGAATAACGGAAAAATTTGAAAAAAAATAATTTAAAATTTAGAAAAAAATAATTTTTCTCTTTTCCTATCTCTTTCTCTCCCCCTTTGCCATATATCAAAACAGATAAATGCAGCATGAATATAGAAAATAAATAATAATTTGTTGTACTGAATCAGTTAGATTTACACTAAATCAATCAATTTTCTCTGTTGGGACCTGTCTAACCCAATTAGCTACTTACTAACTGTTATATACAGTAGTTTTTGCTAGGGTTAGTCAAGTTAAGTGTTTCTGTTCAAGTTAGATTTTCTAAGCTTGACACTTAACTTGATTGCTGTATAAGTTGTATTTAGTGCCCCAATTACTGCAGATGCACTGACTTAAAGCATCTTGAATTAAGGCAAAGACCTAAGCATCTCAACCCTTTCTAGGTTATCAATCAAAAGTACCCTAAGGTGCTTGTGAGATGCTGGCTTCTAAGTCTATAGGTGCATGCATTTCTACAGTTAGGGCCTAGGCTAGGTCCATTTTCGAAAAAGCCCTAATTTTAAAAGGGGGTAGTTTTGCAATAAAACTAAGAAAAAAAATGAAAACTATTTTTGAAATTGTGTAAAGCAGTTTTTCAAAATCTATTTTTAAAAACAATTTTTGAAAAAAAAATGAGATACTCTATTTTACAAAGCACAATCTTAAGTATTCATAATTCAATCAACAGAAAATAAAGCAGGTAATCAAGGTTCAAATACAGTCAACCAGTCAAACACAAGTCAACCCTACTGAGTAGGGGCAGTCAGATAGTTATGAGTACAATGTGAAGTAAATCTAAGACGAAGGACCGGGATGATCAGATGGACCCGGCTGCCATGAATCGAATCGTGCCATCATCTCTAAGAATCATGCATCAGCTATCTCTCTATCAGCTCGGCGAGAGTCCATCTCCTCTATATGATAAGCCTCGACCTCCTCTCGGAGACTCTGTATCTGTGTCTCCATACGGGTCACTCTCTCGTAGAGTGTCGGTGGAGCGTCTATATGGGCTTGGGCTTCTGCTGCTATATCCGCGATGTCGTACTCGACTTCCTCGTCCGAATCGATCTGAGGGGCTGCTCTCCGACGTCTCCAGGACAAGACCCCGGTACCGGACACCTCTATACCAGCTAGGGCAAAGTTTCTATAGCCTATTTCATCGTAGTCAGTTAAGGCGGCCATCTCTCCCTCGGTGATGTTTCTACCGTGGTGATGTAATATGGATGTAATAATGTGGCAGTAAGGTGTGCGGACCTGCCCTTGTGTGGTAACACTAGATGCGTGTAGGATAGTCTGAAATATATGAAGTCCTATGTCGATGTCAAGCTGGTGAATCATGGCATACAGTAGAAAGGCGTGGAATGGACGCATAGTGGTGACATCCCTGGTAGATAATGGTAGGATGCATCGAACTATGACCCTATATAGGGCGTAGTCCTGCACTTCTAATTCGACAGACTGAAATCGTCTGGCTACGGGTTGCTTAAAGAAATATGAGTGCAATGTATCTAAGGTAATCTCAGAGTAGGGAGCATCAAAGAGAGGCTCCCTAGAAGGGTAACAACAGAAGGTGGACTGCGAGGGTCGTAGTCCTAGAAATCGGTTGAGTAAAGTTGGTATGATAGTTAGGGGAATACCTTGAACCATGGTGGAGAACACGAGATTATCCTGTCTAATGATATTATTGTAAAATTCTACACATAAGGAAGTATTGATTGGGTGGGTGCAGAATACAAGATTGTCCAATTGGTAGTGGTTTATGACGTTCATAGCTAGGGGACAGGATTAGGTGAAGAATAGTCTATTCAAGTAGCTTGTCTTAATAGGTTTATAGGTGGTACGAGAGAACTTATTACACAATTCTAAGTTGGGAAACCTAGGATCAGGACTAGGTTGAGTACCGGGTTCTGCCTGATTAGGTCGCCATCTTCTAAGAGTAGGAATGTATACTTAAAGAAATTTATTATTTAATGAATAATTGAAAGGAAATTAACATAACAAAAAATACCGGTTTGCTCGGGGAGGCATTCTTGAAGATGAGAGCTTGATAGCTTGAGAGCTTGAGAGGGTTGGAAGGTAGAAAGTGTAGGAGGAGAAGTGTATTGGGTGTGAAGATAGGAAGGGGAAGGGAGCCCCTTTTTATAGGCTGTCTCGGGCGCCCTTACTCGGGAGGGCGCCCTGACAGGCGAGGGCGCCTTGACCAGGCTGTAGCTGCCTTTTGGCAGCTTTCTGCCATTGAATGTCAGTGGGAGGGCGCCCTGCATGACAAGGGCGCCCTAAACCAGGCTGCAGCTGCCTTTTGGCAGCTTTTGACCACCCTCGGGTATACGGAGGCGCCCTGATGCTTCAGGGCGCCCTGGTGAGCGTGAAGTGGCAGAGGGACTTTTTGACCAGCCTTGGGGCGCCCAAACGGATTTGGGCGCCCTAAGATCTAGGTTTTAACCCTAAGGGAGTACATTTGACCTAATTTGACTATGTTGACCGTGGTTCGTGGTTTGACTGTGTTGACCGTGGTTTGACTATGTTGACCATGGTTTGACTGTGTTGACCGTGGTTTGACTATGTTGACCATGGTTTGACTATGTTGACCGTGGTTTGACTATGTTGACCATGGTTTGACTATGTTGACCATGATTTGAAATATAAAATTTTACTGCAACACAGGTATTAAAGGAATCATAATTTAGTCTTAATTTTACTGTCTCACCCAAATCTAGGGTTCTCAATCACGTTAATCTTATAGGTTTTGTGAGACAGGTTTTGATAGTTAATTTTTGAAAAATTTTGAAAACAATTTAAATTTTGAAAACTTAAGTAATTTTGAAATTTTGAAAAGATGTTCAAATCTATAAATAACTGAATTTTTGTGTTAGATTCGAATTTGACAAAAATTAATTTGAATTTGAATTTCAAAAATTGGCTTCCAGGTCTTGGCGAGGCACTAGGCCTTCTTTGGCCGAAGCCTTATGGGATCATCCACCCTTTCCTTGACAAAGCCTTTTAACGAAATTTCATTTTCAAATTATTCTTTGAAAAATTTCTGGTCTAACTAGTTTGGATTTTGGATCGGTAGCTTCGGCTGGTTTCACCAGTCTAAAGAGACCAAGTAAACTTGATCTTATTAGAATTGGTTTCCCCAACGTACTATCATCTCACCTCCACCCAATACTATGTTTTCAAGTTTCAGTTAAGTTTGTTTGGTCCTTAAACTAGCCTAAGTCTAAGCATGGTAATTTACAGAAATTAAATAAACAGGCAAACAATCAAGCAATTTAAATCAATAATAACAAGTTTATCTAATAATCAAAATAGTTTTCAGTTTGGCTCCCCCTGGACTAAAGCCACGGTGATGGTTATGCAAGATGTGAATCTTGTCCTTGGGGATCCAATACTGATTTGATCCAGTTGGTTTGTTCAGGCACAGTTTAGGTATCAATGCTTGAATTTTTCCTCTGGATTGATTCAGTACAGACAAATATGATCTTTGTCGGAATTTGGTTCGGTAGCCAAGTCCGGATCGATTTAGAACTGATTTCTGTTTTCCAAGGATCATGTCAAGACCCTTGGAACCAGATGTAAATCGTTCTAAAGCTGTTCTAAATTCCTTAACCTGAGTTTTCAGGGAGGAGTTCTCCTTTTCAAGTTTTTCAACTTGAGTAGAAGTTCCTTCCTGAACCTTCTCGGTTAAGGGTTTAGAGTCAGCTCCCTCTTTCAGGAGTTTTACTTCCTGTCGGAGGGATTCGACTCGGAGTTTGGCTTTAGCCAAGTCTCGAGAAAGAAAAGAAATCAACTCACTTAATTGTAATTTATTAAAACCAGTTACCTTTATTTCTCCGTCTTCTGTGAAGGTCAGCTCGCCGTCCTCTTGTTCTGATTCTGACTCGACTTTTTCTGAGGCGGTCAGAGCTAGGAGATTGGACTGAGGTGCCTCTTCTTCTTCTTCTGAGGAAGACTCGTCCCAGGTTGCTTGTAGCGCCTTCTTTCTTCTCGTCTTCTTGGACTCTTTCAGATTTGGACACTCTGTTTTGTAGTGGCCCTTTTTCTTGCACTCGTAGCAGGTCACATTAGGCTTGTTCGCGGGTTCAGTTGGTTCGTCCTTTCTTCGGCCGGTTTTCCTTTTGTTGGTTCGGTTCTTCAGCTCCTTGTAGTAGTTTCGAGCAAGCCGGACCAGCTTAGTTTGTTCTCCTTCTTCATCTTCTGAATCTGAGTCAGAGTTAGACTCGGGTTCAGGTTCGGGCTTCTTCTTCGTTGTCTTTTGAGTTTTGCCTGCAAGAAATGCAACACCTCTCTCGACCACATTGGTGTTAGTTTGTTCATGCAGTTCTAGTTCGGAAAACAACTCATCTAATTTTATTTTAGAAAGATCTCTAGAGACCTTGTATGCATCTACCATAGATGCCCACAAGGTGTTTCTAGGAAAGGCGTTTAGAGTATACCTTATTAGGTCACGGTTTTCAACCTTGTGACCTATTGTGTGAAGACCGTTCATTACCTCCTGGATTCGTGCGTGGAGCTGGGCTACTGTTTCGTTGTCGGCCATCTTGATAGTGTAGAGTTTATTCAGTAGCAGATCCCTTTTGCTGATCCTGGTGTCCGAAGTCCCTTCATGCAGCTCGATCAGTTTTGTCCATAGCTCTTTTGCACTGTTGAAGGGGCCCACTCGGTTCAGCTCTTCCTTTGTCAGCCCGCATTGTAGGGTTTGCGTTGCTTTTGCGTCGGCTTCTATCTTGCACATTAGAGTGTTGTCCCACTCCGAGTAGCTTTGTGGAAGTCCTTCCGCATTTCGGGGGATCTCCAGACCGGACTGGATAATGATCCACATGTCCACCTGAGTTTTCAGGTGGACCTCCATGCGACTTTTCCAGTAGGAAAAGTCTTCTCCACTGAAGAGTGGAGGTCTAGCGGTGCTGAATCCCTCTTGCATAGACATTTGTTCTGTAAATGGAAACATACAAACAAAGGTGTCCCAAGACTTGGTCTTGGATTAGCAGTGCGGGATAAAGATAATTAAAAAAAATTAATTAAATTCGAAAAAAAAATCCGGAAAAAAAATTTCAAACTGGTGGTTGCACCAAGTTTGAAAACCCCGCTCTGATACCACTTGTTGGATCGTGAAAAACCGATAGAGGGGGCGGGTGAATATCGGAAATCGCTCTTTTTCGGAAAACTTAAGAGTAAGTGCACAGTGGAAATAAAAATACGAGACACAGCACAAAGACAAAGTGGTTTTTGTTGGGTTTTTCGGGCCGCGAAAACCCCCTTTTCGCGTCGCGGAATCCCCGAGAACCCAAAGCCATGGATCTCGTGCGAAGGAAAATTCCGAAACAAAAATCACGTATTCATTTCATGCTCAAAACTCGATCTACCCCTAGATCTAAAGAGGGATAAACCATTTTTTACCTTTGGTGCATCCCACGCTTAATCCCGCTCGCTCCTTTTGGATGTCGGATCTCTAGGACGTCAAGTGCCGTCCCTCTAAAAGTATCCACGCGAACAAAGTGGATAGAGGAAACCCTTTAGGTGTGCTAGCACCTTTCAAGGGTTCGGCCAAGAGGAGAAGAAGAAGAAGAGCACCAACACTTGGAGGAGGAAGAAGAGAAGACACACAATAAGAAAAATGGAACCAACACTTGGAGGAGGAAGAAGAGAAGACACACAATAAGAAAAATGGAACCAACACTTGGTTTTCCTCTCATTGTGGCCGGCCACATAATGGCCATTAAGTGGCCGACCATAATGGCCATTAATGGCCATTAAGTGGCCTGCCATAACCCCCTTTCAATTTGAATTCAAATTCAAATGGGAGGTTACAACCTTTGGAGATGATGTGGAGCATCATCATTGGTCAAATACCAAGCCAAGTCATCACTTGGTCAAGTCAAGGTGAGGTAGCCTTTTGGTCAAGTCAAACTTGCCTTTTATGGACTTTCCATATTTAGTCAAGTCAAACTTGACTCCATTTCTTCTCCCATGTCATGTCTAACTTGAAGTGGAACCAAGTCAAGTCAAACTTGATTTGGATTTGGGTCAAGTCAAACTTGCCTTTTATGGACTTTCCATATTTAGTCAAGTCAAACTTGACTCCATTTCTTCTCCCATGTCAAGTCTAACTTGAAGTGGAACCAAGTCAAGTCAAACTTGATTTGGATTTGGGTCAAGTCAAACTTGCCTTTTATGGACTTTCCATATTTAGCCAAGTCAAACTTGACTTCATTTTTTCTCCATCTATTTGTTCTTTGCGTGTGACCCTATAGGTTCTTGTAACGTTGGCAATGCTTCTAACCTCTTAGAAACATAAGCAATGAGCGGTATCTAGCAACACATCATTGCTACCCAAGTTACAAGAATGTTGAGATCCAACATCACCAATGTGACTACTAATTATGACTTTTATAATATGTGACAATGTCCTTCTATCGTCGATATCTAGATTGATCTTCTATGAAGCATTGACCGTGTCATCCTCCAATCAATCTATGTGTCTTGAACTCCAAGTAGACTCACTATAATCAAATAAGCTCAATATCTCATATTGCCTTATTTGGGCATAGTCATGCACTTAGTGATCTCACTCTATCAAGACTATGATATCTCTCCCGTCATATAGGAGGGATAGATCCCATCTACATCACTCACATCCCTCCGCATAATTTGTTACATACCCAGTAATCGCCTTTATAGTCCACCCAGTTACGGGTGACGTTTGACGAAACCAAAGTACATAACTCCTTATGTAGGGAACTATGGTGACTTCAGGTCTAAGGACTAATAGTCACATGAGAAAGTATATGACACTCATATAACGATCCATGATACTTTCTCATGGTGGGTCATTCAATATACATTCTCCAATGTATATTCATGTGTCAACTTGATATCTCATATCCATGACTTGTGAGATCAAGTCATCGTGTTGACCTACATGCTAGTCTCTATGCATTAACATTGTCCCTGAATGTTAATACTTGACTAGGAATAATTAAGAGTAGTGTTCTCTATATCATCTCACTATCGATTCAACCAATCGATTGATATAGATATGAACCTACTACCAAGGACGTTATTACACTTAGTTATTTGGCACCAATACAAGTAAGTATAATAACCATAATCAAATGCCTTTATATATATATATGAAATATGATACAATGAGTCCATACAACAACCATCACATGATTGGCTCTAGGGCTCTCACTAACAATCTCCCACTAGAACTAGTGCCAATCACTGTAGTATCTAATACCCAATGACCTAGTGTGACCATCATGCTTGGTCTGTGCCAAATCCTTGGTTAAGGGATCTGCAATGTTAGTCTCTATGGGTACTCTGCATATCTTCACATCTCCTCGATCGATGATCTCTCGAATGAGATGGAAACGCCGTAGTATGTGTTTGGTCCGCTGGTGTGAACGAGGTTCCTTAGCCTGCGCAATAGTTCCATTGTTGTCACAATAGAGCTGTACTGGGTCGGCTATGCTAGGAACCACTCCAAGCTCAGTAATGAACTTGCGGATCCAAACTGCCTCCTTTGCTGCCTCAGATGCAGCAATGTACTCAGCTTCTGTTGTAGAATCAGCAACTGTATCCTGCTTTGAACCCTTCCAGCTGATAGCGCCACCATTTAAGCAAAACACAAACCCTGACTGCGATCTGTAGTCATCCTGGTCAGTTTGGAAGCTTGCATCACTGTAACGTTTTACAGTTAGCTTCTCTTCGCCTCCAAATATCAAGAAATATTCTTTAGTCCTTCTCAAGTACTTAAGAATATTCTTGACTGCTATCCAGTGACGTTCACCTGGATCTGACTGGTATCTGCTCGTCATGCTCAAAGCATACGAGACATCAGGACGAGTACATAACATGGCGTACATGATAGATCCTATGGCTGAGGCATAAGGGATCTTGCTCATGCGGTCTCTCTCCTCTCTTGAAGAGGGACCTTGAGTCTTCGAAAGACTCACGCCATGTGACACTGGCAGATTTCCCTTCTTGGAATTCTACATGGCAAACCGTTGCAAAATGGTATCAATGTATGTACTCTGACTTAGGCCAAGCAATCTCTTAGATCTATCTCTATAGATCTTTATGCCTAGAATATAGGCTGCTTCACCTAAGTCTTTCATTGAGAAGGAATTCCCCAACCAAGTCTTCACAGACTGTAGTGAAGGAATGTCATTCCCAATGAGTAGTATGTCATCTACATACAAAACAAGGAAGACAACTGTGCTCCCACTAACCCTTTTGTAGACACAAGGTTCATCTTCATTCTTGATGAAACCAAACTGTTTGATTGCATCATCGAATCGAAGATTCTAGCTTCGAGAAGCTTGCTTTAGTCCATAAAGGGACTTATGCAGCTTGCATACTCTACCAGTATGCTTTGGATCTACAAAACCCTCAGGTTGTGTCATGTACACTTCCTCGAGGAGGTTTCCATTCAGAAACGCAGTTTTGACGTCCATCTGCCAGATCTCATAATCGTGGTATGCTGCAATAGCAAGCAAGATCCTAATGGACTTGAACATCGCGACTGGAGAAAAAAGTTTCATCATAGTCAATACCATGAATTTGCTTGAAACCTTTAGCTACTAGTCTACCCTTATAGGTATGTACAAGTCCATCCATGTCAGTCTTTCTCTTAAAGACCCACTTACACCCAATGGGTTTGACCCCTTCAAGTGGATCAACCAAAGTCTATACTTGGTTGGTGTACATGGAATTCATCTCGGATCTCATGGCCTCTAGCCATTTCTCAGAATCTGGGCTCATCACAGCTTCCTGATAGGAGGTAGGCTCTTTCTCAACGAGCATAACGTCATCATGGTCAGACAAGAGAAATGAGTATCTCTCAGGCTGACGACGTACCCTATCAGACCTGCGAAGAGGTAGGTCTACATGAACAGGTTGTTATTCCACAGCTTCTTGTGCAACAACCTCATCAACCACCACACTTTGTGGTTCCTGTTCAACTTCCATCAAGGCTTCAGTGCTATTGTCCATGTCTTGAACTTCTTCAAGACTGAACGTACTCCCACTAGTCTTTCTAGAAACAAAGTCCCTTTCTAGAAATACTCCAGTCTTAGCAACAATCACTTTGTGCGGACTAGGAATGTAGAAGTAGTATCCCTTCGTTTCCTTGGGATACCCTATGAAATAACACTTATCAGATTTGGGTCCCAGTTTGTCTGAGACTTGACGTCGTACGTAAGCCTCACAACCCCAAACCCTCATGAAAGACATCTTGGGACTCCTCCCTGTCCATATCGTATATGGTGTCTTCATGACAGCCTTTGATGGAGCACGGTTTAGTGTGAACGCTGCCGTGTCTAGAGCATATCCCCAAAAGGATATAGGAAGATCTGCGTGACTCATCATAGATCGTACCATATCTAATAAGGTATGATTCCTCCTTTCGGATACACCATTCCACTGTGGTGTTCCAGGGGGAGTGAGTTGGGATAGAATCCCACACTCAGCTAGGTAGTCACGAAACTCATGGCACAAGTATTCTCCACTTCGATCTGATCGAAGTATCTTAATACTCTTGCCAAGTTGGTTCTGTACTTCATTTCTGAATTCTTTGAACTTTTCAAAGGATTCTGACTTATGTGTCATCAAATACACATAGCCATATCTACTGAAGTCATCAGTAAATGTGATGAAGTACCTGTAACCACCTCTGGCAGCGACATTGAAAGGGCCACATACATCATTATGTATGAGTCCTAACAAGTCTGTCGCTCTTTCGCTATGTCCACTAAAGGGAGTCTTAGTCATCTTGCCTAGAAGGCATGACTCGCATGTCTCATATAACTCAAAATCAAATGAGTCAAGCAAACCATCCTTATGGAGCTGGGACAAGCGACTCTCATTTATGTGGCCTAAGCAACAGTGCCAGAGATAGGTTAGGTTCAACTCATTTGATCTCAACCTCTTGGTATTCACGTTATAGATAGGGCTCTCTAAGTCTAGAATATAGAGGCCATTCATCAGATGTGCGCTACAATAGAACATATCCTTTAAATAAACAGAACAACATTTGTCCTTTATTATGAATGAAAAACCTTTGTTATCTAAACATGAAACTGAAATGATATTCTTTGTTAGTACAGGTACATAACAACAGTTATTCAATTCCAGTACAAGCCCAGAGGGTAGAGATAGAAAGTAAGTCCCTATAGCAACAGCAGCAACCCTTGCTCCATTGCCTACTCGTAGGTCCACCTCGCCCTTGGCCAATGCCCTGCTATTTCTCAGCGCCTGCACATTAGTACAAATGTGAGAAGCACACCCAGTATCTAATACCCATGATGTAGAAATAGAAAGGTTGACTTCTATAACATTTATACCGAAGTAGAAGTCTCACTTCTCTTCTTCTTCAGATCTTCCAGGTATACCTTGCAGTTCCGCTTCCAATGCCCAGTCTTACCGCAGTGGAAGCAGGTAGCATCCTTAGCAACCCCACCTTTAGGTTTGAGTGTTGAAGAGCTGGCTTTGCCCTTGGTTTGGGTCTTACCCTTACCTTTGGGCTTCCACTTGCCCTTACCCTTGCCCTTTTGTACCATTAGGACGGTACTGGACTTGGCAGTGGTGAGATTAGGCTCAGCAGTTCTTAACATGTTGAGTATTTCGGGCAGTGGTTTGTCTAATTCGTTCATGTTGTAGTTCATGACGAATTGACGGTAACTCACCGGCAACGATTGCAGGATCAGATCGGTAACCAGCTCTTGGCCCAAAGGGAACCCCAACCTCTCGAGGTTTTCGACGTACCCAATCATTTGGAGTGCGTGAGTTCCTACAGGGGTTCCCTCTTTCATCTTGCATGAAAAGAGGGCCTGAGTCACTTCAAACCTCTCATGCCTTGCCTGCCCTTGATATAGTTGCTTGAGATGGTCAATCATATCAAAAGCATTCATTTTCTCGTGTTGCTTCTGAAGCTCAGGAGACATACAACATAGCATTAGGCATGACACGTCTAACGTGTCATCTAGATGCTTCTGATGAGCATCTCTAACACTACGAGCGGCAGAGGCTGGTGGTGCATCAGGAACTGCTTGCTCCAGAACGTACAGCTTACATTCCTGCGTGAGGACTATCCTCAGATTCCTATACCAGTCCAGGAAATTAGCTCCTAGGAGCTTGTCCTTCTCAAGAACAGATCGTAGAGAGAGAGTGTTCGTGTTTGACATGGTAATCTACAACATAAAATGCAGAAAATAAATATCCACCATTGTATCATATTTTATTTATCATTTAACTAGGCCTTTAATTAAATGATGCTCCCACTGAATTATAGGGCTTTGGTAGAATCGAGTCATAGATGTGGTAAAACCACACTTCTAGATCCACACCAACTAACTATAATTCTCGTAGGTCAAGATCCACATCATACTACGCCTTGAGTTAGCTTTGGCTAAATCGCCCAAGACTTAGTATGATCGGTAGGTACTAATTACCAATTACATCTCTATGCAACTCTTGTTTATAGGATCAAGAATTAACATTTATGAATAATCTTGAGTTAGCTTTGGCTAAATCGCCCAAGACTATTGATAAATGCGATCTTGTCCTACCTTTCCAACTATTGAGTATGCCTATAGTTAGGCTCGATCCAATTGAGCTAACTAGTTACTCAATCTAATTGAGCTCAATCTAACCCAAGCGTGATAGGCGGACCAAGGTTGTCCCTCCGCATCCCACCACGATTAAATGCATTGCACTTCTTTGGCAGATTCAACAATCGCATATGATCGTGGAGTGATGGGTATCAAGGCTCGTTAGGCATATACGAGTTGATTTCGATTTAGATCTAATCTAATCGATGATGTGCATCGTATTTAGGCATTTATTAAATCTAATTTAACCTAAATGTGTATTAGGTGCACATCAAGATGTGGTTCCCACATTACATGTGCATCACATACACTCATGTATATTCTATTCTATACTAACATGCATCACATACATATAAGCAAAAATAAAATATACAAGAAAATTAAAGTGTGATTAGTCATGGCCCTACTAAGATCTTCTCAAGCCAATGAGAAGATCCTTTGGTCAACCTAGGGTCTAGGCAGCAGCTTCTCCAAGCTCCTCCTTCCAGAACCCCATGTGTTGTCGGCTTGCTTCCCACGAGTCCGTCTTCTCCAGAATTTCCTTCATCTTCAATTTTGTACATTACAAAATTTATACTCGAGTTACATTCGAGTCTTAAACTAATTTTAACAGAAATAATAAATAAAAGGCCGACACGCAGGTCGCAATCACAATACAACACACATAACACAAATAACGGCACGCAGGCCGTATTATGAATTACACACATATTTTAATCTAATTAAAATAGGGTCTTGGGCCATGACCATCACACTACTGTACATAATTCAAAATTATATATTTTACAGAAATTTATCTAATTTTTCTATATATTTTACGAATTTTATGAGTCACAACTCCACGGCGGTCCCGTTAAGCGGGTTTCGGGCACAATCACATGACAAGGCCCCTTGCGGGGTTAGGGGCGGCGCCCCTACTCACGAAATTAATTTCGTGAGTGTCGTATCGCGATCTAACAGTGCCTAACCCGCTGTCCCAAAATCTATTTGGGCGAAACTTGCCGTTTCGGAGAAGTTTTTCTCGGTGGTCGAAGTGTACAAGTGCTTCGTACTCGTTGCTTCGCCTCTACGAGAAAAATACTCATAAAATCCTAAAAATTAGAAAAATTACAGAATCATAAACTACTCTAAATTTTGTATCCCATACAAAAAAAAATAAATACGTGCTTCGCACGTGGCTCTGATACCACTGTTGGGTTTTTCGGGCCGCGAAAACCGCCTTTTCGCGTCGCGGAAACCCCGAGAACCCAAAGCCATGGATCTCGTGCGAAGGAAAATTCCGAAACAAAAATCACGTATTCATTTCATGCTCAAAACTCGATCTACTCCTAGATCTAAAGAGGGATAAACCATTTTTTACCTTTGGTGCGTGCCACGCTTAATCCCGCTCGCTCCTTTTGGATGTCGGATCTCTAGGACGTCAAGTGCCGTCCCTCTAGAATTATCCACGCGAACAAAGTTGATGGAGGAAACCCTTTAGGTGTGCTAGCACCTTTCAAGGGTTCGGCCAAGAGGAGAAGAAGAAGAAGAGCACCAACACTTGGAGGAGGAAGAAGAGACGACACACAATAAGAAAAATGGAACCAACACTTGGAGGAGGAGAAGAGAAGACACATAATAAGAAAAATGGAACCAACACTAGGTTTTCCTCTCATTGTGGCCGGTCACATAATGGCCATTAATGGCCATTAAGTGGCCTGCCATAACCCCCTTTCAATTTGAATTCAAATTCAAATGGGGGGGGGTTACAACCTTTGGAGATGATGTGGAGCATCATCATTGGTCAAATACCAAGCCAAGTCATCACTTGGTCAAGTCAAGGTGAGGTGGCCTTTTGGTCAAGTCAAACTTGCCTTTTATGGACTTTCCATATTTAGTCAAGTCAAACTTGACTCCATTTCTTCTCCCATGTCAAGTCTAACTTGAAGTGGAACCAAGTCGAGTCAAACTTGATTTGGATTTGGGTCAAGTCAAACTTGCCTTTTATGGACTTTCCATATTTAGTCAAGTCAAACTTGACTCCATTTCTTCTCCCATGTCAAGTCTAACTTGAAGTGGAACCAAGTCAAGTCAAACTTGATTTGGATTTGGGTCAAGTCAAACTTGCCTTTTATGGACTTTCCATATTTAGCCAAGTCAAACTTGACTTCATTTTTTCTCCATCTATTTGTTCTTTGCGTGTGACCCTATAGGTTCTTGTAACGTTGGCAATGCTTCTAACCTCTTAGAAACATAAGCAATGAGCGGTATCTAGCAACACATCATTGCTACCCAAGTTACAAGAATGTTGAGATCCAACATCACCAATGTGACTACTAATTATGACTTTCATAATATGTGACAATGTCCTTCTATCATCGATATCTAGATTGATCTTCTATGAAGCATAGACCGTGTCATCCTCCAATCAATCTATGTGTCTTGAACTCCAAGTAGACTCACTATAATCAAATAAGCTCAATATCTCATATTGCCTTATTTGGGCATGGCCATGCACTTAGTGATCTCACTCTATCAAGACTATAATAACTCTCCCGTCATATAGGAGGGATAGATCCCATCTACATCACTCACATCCCTCCGCATAATTTGTTACATACCCAGTAATCGCCTTTATAGTCCACCCAGTTACGGGTGACATTTGACGAAACCAAAGTACATAACTCCTTATGTAGGGAACTATGGTGACTTCAGGTCTAAGGACTAATAGTCACATGAGAAAGTATATGACACTCATATAACGATCCATGATACTTTCTCATGGTGGGTCATTCAGTATACATTCTCCAATGCATACTCATGTGTCAACTTGATATCTCATATCCATGACTTGTGAGATCAAGTCATCGTGTTGACCTACATGCTAGTCTCTATGCATTAACATTGTCCCTGAATGTTAATACTTGACTAGGAATAATTAAGAGTAGTGTTCTCTATATCATCTCACTATCGATTCAACCAATCGATTGATATAGATATGAACCTACTACCAAGGACGTTATTACACTTAGTTATTTGGCACCAATACAAGTAAGTATAATAACCATAGTCAAATGCCTTTATATATATATATATGAAATATGATACAATGAGTCCATACAACAACCATCACATGATTGGCTGTAGGGCTCTCACTAACAGTTTTTACTTGGTTCGGAGCCTATGTCGACTCCTACTCCAAGGCCCACGGTCGTTGACCGTTTACTTTGGGCAATTCTATATTCGCGCAAATAGGTTACAATGATTTCAATTATAAAGAGAGTGCAAAATAATAATAAAATATTAATCTCTTCATTACCGACGTCCGGAGTGTATCGATTCTTTTCGGGGCAGCGGGACGTCGTCGGCTCGAGGTGAGGCGTTTCTGGAGCAAGGCGCGAGCGTAGAAGAGTGTGGAAGCTTTGGAATGAAGTTGATGTCAAGCTTGGGGTCGAGGGGTGCTATTTATAGCACCTAGGGTGCCCTGGACTTCGGGGGCGCCCTGCCACGTGTCAGCCGATCCGCGCTTCGCTCGGTCAAGTGTTATCCCACCGGAATAGGGATGAGATTTGACCTCTGGGGCACCCTGGTTTTAGAGGGCGCCTTGGCTGACTTCTTCCGCGCAGAAATCTCGCTGTGGATAAGCTGAAGCCTCGCAGTCTTGGGCGCGGAGGCGCCCTGGCTGCTGAGGGCGCCTTCACTGACGAAGGCGCCTTCGCTGCTGAGGGCGCCTTGCCCATTAAGCAGCCGAAGCTCTTTTTGCTTCGCTTGGTTCTGGTTCACCTTGAGGGTGCCCTGGACACTCAGGGCGCCTTACTCAGCTGCTGCCTCACTCCTTTGAGGCTCTCTGAGTTGCAGACACACATTCCTTCGGTCCTGCATTCAGGGCTAGTCCAAAACATAATAAAACAATTAATTATTATTTTATACATCCTTAGCTGTCTTGGTTCTGACTTTGGTCTCCAAAATGGAGCCCTAGGTCGAACCGACTCCTACTGTTCCCTCGACGGGGAACGCGTCCTCACCTACTCCTCTCGGGATATTTTACCTGATGCCAACCGTTCCTTTGGTTGGACTTTTGCCTGACGGTCCTTTGTCAGGTCTTGTAAACTGGCAGTCCTTCGCCAGTTGCCTAGCAGTCCTTCGCTAGGGCTTTGGTGCTGGCAGTCCTTCGCCAGTGCCTAGCAGTCCTTCGCTAGGGCTTGATGCTGACAGTCCTTCGCCAGTTGCCTAGCAATCCTTCGCTAGGGCTTTCTTTCCTGGCATTCCTTTGCTAGTGCCTAGCAGTCCTTCGCTAGGGCTTTTCCTGCACACTTGATTAACTTGTTAGAAAACAAGAAAGACTTAACTTTTGACCTATGTTGCCATTATCAAAACACAGGTTTGACTTAGGTGCATTTCTGCACCAACATAAGAGTCTATTTGATTATCTATTCGAGCACGTTTGTTGCTAACTTCGATATTGAAAACGTCACCGGATAAATCTAACGTGTAGATACCATTGCACAAAGTTCCGGTCCCATAAAGAACACCATTTAAAGTTATGTAACAACAATTGTTACTAAAAGTTAAATGATAACCCTTTTCATTCAAGCATGAAATAGATACAATGTTCTTTATTAACGAAGGAACTAAATAACAATTATCCAATTCTATGACACGTCCAGTAGGGAGCTTTAGCAAATATGTTCCGATGGCAATAACAACAATCATTGCTCCATTTCCAACTCGCAAATTCGCTTCTCCCTTGACGAGTCTTCTTCTATTCCTTAGCCCCTGTATGTCATTACATATATGTGAGCTACACCCAGTATCAAGTACCCAGGTGGTTGAGGAAATAGAGTGACATTCAATAACGAAGATACCTAAAGAGGATGGGGCATCGGATGCCTTCTTCTTCAAGGAGTCAAGATAAACCTTGCAGTTTCTTCGCCAGTGACCCTCCTTACCGCAGTGATGGCAAGCGCCTTTTGGTGTCTTTTCAGTCTTTTTGGCCTTTTTCTTCCTTCCCTTATTTTGTTCTTTGGGCTTCCTCTTGGAGCCTTTCTTTGAGGAACCAACTAACAGTACTGTCTTCTGATCCTGCTTCACAGAAGGCTCTATAGTCTTCAGCAGGTTGAGCAACTCAGGAATGGTAGTCTCTAGCTTGTTCATCCGATAGTTCATCACAAATTGTGAGTAACTTTTGGGCAAACAATGCAGAATTATGTCAATACTTAGTTCGTGATCCATTGCAAAACCGAGTGTGCCCAGTTGCTCAATGTACCCCAACATCTTCAACACAAACTGTGAGACAGAAGTGCCTTCCTGCATCTTAGAGGCGAAGAGGAGTCTGGAGACCTCGAACCTTTCGGATCTCGCCTGCTTATCAAACAGCTCATGAAGATGGAAGATGATGGTATAAGCATCCATATGCTCATGCTGCTTCTGTAGCTCAGGTACCATAGCGGCTAGCATGATGCAACTCGCAAGTTCAGAATCGGTCACATGTTTTTGATAGGCCACTAACTGGTCTGGAGTTGCATCTTCTGGAGGATGGTTGGGAAGTTGTTCTTCAAGGACATAAGCAAGTTTTTCTGCCTTGAGGACTATCCTCAGGTTTCAAAGCCAGTCCATGAAGTTTGGCCCAGTCAACTTATTGGTGTCCAAAATGGAACGAAAATTCAGAGAAGACATGATTAAGTGATTATCCTAGAAATACAAATTGAGCTTATGTGAGAAGAATGATAAAGAATGCATCAACATACATTAATTAAATCCTATTTATTTTTTGAATCGAATAACCCTTTTTATCAATTCGGGAGATCGTAAGAACATCTCCAAATAGGTTGATATCCAACCATAGATAAGAACAACCATGACTGTGGCCATCAAGTTATTCTTAGCTATAAAGGTAGGTAATTATACCGATTACATATCACACATATGTAACTATCACATTATGCTATCAACTAATTGAATGTTTGCATAAATCATTGGGTTGTTAACTCATTAACAAGTATGCAACATTATACATAGCACCCAACTGCACCTCTCTTCACATCGACCTTGGCTGTGGCACAACAAATCGATACTCCAAGCTTAAGGCTGACCCATTAATCAAGAAATAGTTTTAATATGGTTGGAGCTCATTCAACCGTTTAGTCAGGCTTGGATGTGTCCAACAACCAAAACTAAGGATTGACCTCTGACTCCAACTATATTAATCATAAACTAATTCCATGGTTTGAACATGTTGAGCTTCAAGCCGGGCATGGATGTGTCCATCAACCCAAACGAGAAACAAAACTCAGGTTCGAACCATATTAATGGAAGGTGTTGGCCTTAATATTTTGTAAGAGGTTTTTGGTCTCATCCTTTTCTTTTAAGCACACTCATGACATATAATTATGTCATGTTCTAACGATTTCCTTAATAAAGTATGTATGTGACTTAATTTATCAAGTCTCATTAATTGAATTAGGAACCGGATATCCTAATTCCAATTTCATACTTTATTCAAGGAATTGTTTTGGGAAACAATTTCCTAAATTGTCATAATCAATTTCGGAAATAATATATTTAAGAATTTGATTTCTCTAAATCAAATCTTATAAAATTAAGAGACAGATTCTCTTAATTCAACCACATATTATTTTCATGAAAATCTTATTTAAGGAAATATACTCTATAGGAAACAATTTTCCTAATTAATTTTGGAGACAATAATATGTAACAGCATCACCTCTTAAATCAAATAAGGAAATTATCATTTGAGAATTACCTCAAAAATTTTCAAGATTTGATCACATATTTTATTTATGGAAAATTAATATCAATAAATAACTTAATTTGGACGGCTCCCCGAGGCTGGATCCAAAATAAAAAATTTTGTAAATAATTTAATTTCCAATTATGAATTTAAATGCCAATTAATATTCCATAATTTGTCTAGACTTTCTCGAAAGAAAATGCCCAAAATTGCGAGCTTTCCATAAATGGAAAGTTTCCAAAAATAAAATTTTTAGAATAATTGTAAGTTTCTGGTAGAAAGAAAACTTACGTATTTCCAAAATTGGAAAATTTCCAAAATAAGAAATTTCTAAAATGGGAAAGCTTCCAAAAATGGAAAGCTTTCACAATTAACATAAAATCTCAGAAATAGGGATATTTCAAAAGTTTGCGAAATTTCATGAGAATTTCCAAACTTTGAAATTCCTAAATCTAAAATTTACCATAATTGGAAAGTTTCCATAATTGAAATTTTTTTCAAAATTGAGATCATGACAGTTTTTCGCAAAACAATTATATGATTATGTCGAACACTAACCTCGCTCTGATACCACTGTTGGGACCGGGTGCATGTTGACATGGATGCGAGTTCGTAATTTTATAAAATAATTACGTGCAGCGGAAGATTTAGCATAAATAATTTCTCAAATTATTTAACCGCACATCTAGCATGCAACCTTATGTTGTGTAGATATGATCATACATTTAAAATTTTGCAGAAACGTAAACTAATTTACTTGTTACCTCGCGTAACTCGAAGGAAGGGACGAGATCCAACCGTAAGCGTCCCTTGGAAGCTCCGCCTCTAAACGTCCACGCCGAGTTTTCTTCGGGATGACTTCGCAAAGCCACGAGTTTCGTGCCGACAAGAACTACTAGATTCTCCAAAGGCACGACAAGAATACCAAGAGAGAGATGGGAAGGCTAACCACCAAACGAAGAACGGAATCAAAATTCCGGGAGGAAGGAAGGAGTTGCGCCCGCTTCTTCTTCTTCTTCGGCAGCTGCTTGGTGGTGGCTGAAGCTCACGGCAAAAGGGCTTCTCCTCTTAGGGCCGGCGGCACTAGAGGAGGGAGAGGGAGAGAAGGAGAGAGAGAGGGGGCTTATTTCTAGATCTCTTAGATTAATCTCCAAGTCTTGCCTTGGTTTCTTTATATAGTAGCCTCTTAATCGCCAAGTCTCCTTTTTATGGAATAAATTTTCATAAGAAATTTATCATATAAATTTTTCTATGAATTATTCTATCATGCCAAGTTTTTATCATAATTTAATTTATGATAAAAACAACCATGTCTCCCTTTTCTTATGGAAAGAAATTTTTTATAATGGTAAATCAATCTATTATTGATTTTATAAAATAAAATAAACCAATCCATGGTTCATTTTAATTTCCAAGAAAAATAAATCTCTTTATATAAACATTTCTCTCATATTACTAACATGGGGGGGGGGGGGGGGGGGGGGCGCCCCCGACGTCCCGTGCGCCCCCAGGGCCTATAAAAGGGCCCTCGACCCCAAGGCTTCGAACATCACTTCATTCAACGCAATCACGCTCTTCTGCTCCCGCGCTCTGCTCCAGAAACCTCGGGACTCGAGATACAAGCGCCGATGACGTCCCTCTGGTCCGAGAAACATTCCACACCGGACGTCGGTAACAAAGAGCGATATTTTACTTTTGTGTTTACTATACTTCAATTGTAACATTTATTTGTAAACCGATTTGCGCACTTATAGAATTGCCCGCAGAAAATGGTCAACGACCGTGGGCCTTGGAGTAGGAGTCGACCTAGGCTCCGAACCAAGTAAAACTACCTGTGTTTGCGTTTGTTTGTTTTAATTTCCGCTGGGTAATTTCTCTAATTCTAAAATCCGAACGTTTTCCGATATTCACACCCCCCTCTATCGGTTCTCTCGATCCAACAAGATATACCTCTTGCTGCCTGGAGATGTCCCATTGCTGCCAAGTCCCAGAGTACAAATCACGTCGTAAAAACGACTCCGAAAATCCGAAATGAACTCGGGTAGACTCATCAAACCCGAGCTCTGACACCTACCGTGTAGGTATCAGATTTAACTCCGACAAATCCGTAAATCAAATACGCAACGCAAAACTAAATCCACAAGTCCCCAAGGTATCCGGCAACCTGGGCTTTGATACCAAAATAAATTGTCACGCCCCGAGACCATTAGAGCCGCTGATCCAATATAAAATCGGACAGCATCTCTTCTGTCCGGCGGACAATTTACACAAACACATAACACACACAGTTTATAAATTGGCCTCAGGCCTCAAAACAGATATATAATATATGAAAATGAATATAACGAAATGCTAAAACTCTGTAATACTCACCTGAGCTGCCCCGTGGGCAGGTGCGAAGCAAAAACCACAAACACAAAGTCCAACAGAGGACTCAAAAATACAATACCATACGAATAAATCCAATACAAGCCCACGACATATAAGAAAATGAATACAACGCATAAGGAATGCTATAAAAAGGAAAACCACGCGGAAGCATCCATCAACGGAGTCGTAGGGACGAGGACCGGCAACTGGGCTCCTCCGGCGAGCTATCAACCTGAAACAAAAATATTACGACAGGTGGTGAGTCCAAGTGGACTCACGGGTATATAGAAAGATATGCATGGCTGAAAAGTAGCTAAAGCAGCTATATAGAAACAACAGGATACAGTCTCTATAATAATATCAGAAGCATACATAACTGAAATAATAAAGGACTGTACATACCAGAAATTAGTCTATCATGATCATAATAGGACTCGTACCATACGAACAAGTGCAGGGTCAACAAACCATACCAACGGTACCTCCTGTATGTGCATGTCAAACAAGTGCAGCAAATAAATGCAACAAACACAATAAATGCAAAAATGCATCATATGCACATGATGCAATGTCATGGTCACCCCCTAACTCCAGTCAAGCCACCGAGACAGGCGATACTGTGTTGGCCGAGTGCGTAGAGCTGTGACAGTGTCCGCACTCTGCCATCACTGCTCCTGAGTGATCGAGAGGACAGGATGCTGGTGGAGCTATCGCTCCACCCCATGTATATATGGGGGAGATATCTCTCTCATCTTCTCTGGTCTATGGGAAGAAAAGGGATCTCTGTGTGCTACCACGCTCCGAAACCACTACCCCTGAGTCGACGAGCGAAGCACTACAGAGCAAATGCACACACCCAGCGGTATCCACTAACCCATGAGTGGCCGTGTGTGCATATCATGTGCCGGAAGACAATTAGGCTCAACCATAAGGGAGTCGCTGATCGCCGGCATGCAACAGTGCAGGTATGGTGCATGACTAACACATACAACCCCTACCAGGTCATCGACACATAACTCAACCTATCATGCACGGGTCATATGTATGCATCATAACCCAATCAATCCTATATCCCGATACACGTGCAAGTATGAATAACATCAACCAATGCAGATATCAGGTGATATACCACAATAACCCAATCAGTCCATATCTAGACACACGTGCAAGTATGACCAGAATCAACCAATGCAACCATACAATGGAATGCTAATATCTATCCACATACTCATGCTCATACCAATGCTACACAGAGTCAGATAACAAATAAACGAGACAGTATAGAAGTAAATATAGATCATATCCAAGGTCAAGCATAAGTATCAAGCAGGATAACAAAACGGTAGCAGATAAAGGTCAATATCAGCCTACTGCATAAATAACTAGCCATGCATAAAGATAAAATGGATCTACAGATACAAGCAAGAAGTACCCGCCTCTAGATAAGTGAAGTCCGTGTCAAATGAGATAGAACCACCCGCCAATAATAAGCAGCAATAAATCCAAGTCAAGTCCCTGTATAAAGGACATGTTTAATTATCTATTACAGAAAGATAATTACTAGCTAATTAATCTCTAACCATGTTAGGGTTTACCGAATCATTTCCTTTTCATTTAATCTCTTATAATTAAATGAAAGGTTTTTTCCCAATTATCCCGCGTAATTAAGATTTAGGATTATGTTTCCCTTAACACAGTTAGATCAGGTTTCACCTCCTAGTCTAACTCCAATCACCAAACTCACAGCCAAGATCCAAACATATATTAGCTACACTTAACTCCACCACACCACAAATCAATTCCTACAAACTAATTATAAAGACCAAAGCTACTCCATTACAGAGATAAAAAAAATGTAGAGAGGATTATCTCCTTACCTGAGCCACGGCAATCAAAGCTGAGGAAAACCACTCTCAAGTCTACAACAGCCAAATCCAAGAAGACAAATTGCCACCAATTCAAATCCAACTCCAATTGTCGCTCCACACAGTAAGCTAAAACAATCTCCACCAAATAGTGAAGCTCACGTGACCACTGAGCTATCCATGCCAATGTCTCGGTTGAGCTCCAGCCCACCAACTCTGAGGTGGAGCCGCACACCCGCAAGGTCCAGCCAATCTAGCCGGAATCGAGTCACCTAGTATCAGCGGTAGGTGCCTAGCTTCGTCCTCAGCTCTCAGCTTTGCCCCTTGTCGCCGGAACCCTATCCATCGAAGTCCCACAGCTATGGTCAAAACCCCCCATCGTCCCGTTTCACTGGCTGGTAGAATCAAGGGAGCACAGAAAATAGGCTAGGCTTACCTTCTCACGATCCCCTAGTGTCCGTCGTCTGGAGTGGGGAAGGAAACCACCGACCGCCGGAGCTTCGCTCAGATCTAGAGGTGGAAAGGCAAAGGAGGCGATCGACGAAGGAGAAGAGAAGAGAAGAGATGGGTCGGCCGTCGAGTTCGGCCTAGGGCACGCGGGCGAGAGAGATGAAGAGAAGCGAGGCTATCGGGCGTGGGGTGGACTACGGCGGCACACTGTGCCCTAACTGGCTTTTAAGTGGGTTTTTTTGCAGTTTGGTCCAATAAGTTTCGGCTTTTACAATTTAATCCCTAGGGTTTAGAATCCCTTATCATTTAAACCCTTAAACTTCGTCCTAGAGCCCAGAAAATTCTAGAAATTTTCCGAAAAATTATTCCCGAGTGGGATAAACGTGTTGGATTTAACAACAAGTGTCCATTAGGTAAAAAGGAGGTAAACCCTAAACCCAAGTCAATTCCTTTGAAATCTAATATGGGTTGTAGGGAAAAGGAAGGGAAAAAACACATTAGATGCTTCACATGTGGAGAGCTAGGGCATTATCGCACCAAATGTCCAAGAAAATGAGAGCTCAAGAAAATAGAGCATTTGAGAAAGTGGGAAAAAGAAGAAAAGAGGAGAAGCTCACATCGAGGGGGAGCTACAAGGGTAAGAGAGGTAATCCCTAACTTTAAGAATGTTTCAAATTTTCCTATGTATGCTAGAAATGATAAAAATTGCTTGCCTATGCATAATTTTGGTTTCAAGTATCGTGATAAAAATAGAGTTACTATTGCGTGCCAAAATTTTAAGAAACCCATGGATCATGATCAATCTAGAAATTTTAGACCTAAGGACCAAGGCATTAACACTAAGAAAGGGAGACACATACCTAGACAAAGTGGTAGATCTTAGAATGTCCAAAGTGGACATGGGGATACTAAGGTGAAGAACTTAGAAAGGGAAAATCAAGTCTTGAGGGCAAGGCTTGATAAATTGGAGAAAACCCTAGATAGGCTTACTAGTGGATCTGGGGGCCTAGACATGGTATCAAGGAGTCAACACCTTGAAAATGATAGGCCAGGTCTAGGATATCAATCTAGGAGATCAAATGTTAGTAGAAAATCATATGCAAGGATGCCATATGATCATAGCAAAGGAAAGATAAAAAATGGCAAGGAAAAGCAAATTAAAGGAAAGAAGAAGGATTTAGTCAAGGAGAAGGTATATAGAGTCAAGAAGGCTAGTGTTATAGGCCAAGAAGCACCGGAGGTATACCGGTGTGGTCTTGCCTTTGTGGATGAGTCATCTAAGGAGGTGACTAGGGTTACGAGCTCAAGGGAGAGCTCTAGATGTTGGGAATGACTTGGCGGGTTTCCTTAGCAAATACCTGGTCGATCTGAGAGACCTCTCCATGCCTACGGATTAAAATTTAATCCGAATGGAGACCTGTCTCCCATCGACTATCTCGTGCAATATCAAACAATCTAAATTACAACTTAGCAAATTACCAAAATCGGCCTTGTAATTTGCTCGACCGTTCGACCGCAGAAAAGATGACGATTTGATCGTCGAATTTTGTGTATATGGTCGGGGTCCAGTTAATAATTTATTCATAAAGATATGAACTCAAAATAATAAACTATTAAACATGAAATGATGAGACGAATCAACAAGACACATAATCGACATGTAATCAATCAAAGGAGCATAGGGAAAGATATACCTTTCTGATCACCTTGCGGTCTTCTACCTTATGTCCCTCCCTTCGTGGACATCTTGTGGGCGACGATCTACCGCGATCTGAGATCAACGAGACCTCCAAAAGAGCTCTTCTTCTCACCTTGGCCGAAAAAGGAAACCCTAGCCTAGGGTTAACCTTGCGCCGCCGACCCCTTCTTCCTCTCCCTTTGTGCCGCCGCCCGCCGGAGCTGCACCAGGGCCTCCGGACCGGCTGCTCACCTTGAGAGGAAGGAGAAAAAGATGAAGAAGGAGTGAATTCTCCTTCTTCCTCACCCAAACAACTCACCCAAGTCCCTTTCCTTTAACCTTGCGCCGCCGCCGCAACCTAGGGTTGCGGCGCCTTCTCCCAGCCGCCGCCGGCCTCTCCACCCACGGCGAGCACCACAAAAGGGAGAGGATAACTCTCCCTTGTCTCTGTGAATCCTAGCCGAAAGATGGAGGAGAAGGGGAGAAGAACCAAGGAGACAAACTCCTCTTCTTCTCTTGTTGCGCCGCCGAGCCCTAGGAGAGAAGGAAGAGAGTGAGAGGAGAGGAGAGAAGCCTAGGGTATTAGCTCTTGGATTAAGCATTGGTTTCATGATCTCATAGGGTATTTATAGAGCTAAGACAGGGACCAAGAGGAGGAGTTGGATCTTGGCCCGTTAATGGATCTAAACCCAATCCATTAATTAAGATCCATTCCACTAAATGATCTTAATTGAACTTCCTCACAAACCCCCATATTTTTATATGGGCTCCACATATTACGAGTCGTCCATCCCCCCGTGTTTAAGATCTCGAATGCCCATTAATTAATTAAATTACTGTCAATTTAAATTAATTAACTTCTGAGTCCTTGACTAGTACCACTCAACCTTATCATCATGTCGGATCAAATCCACCTGCACGGTTTAGCACTATGAACCTTGTGAGCTCATCAAGGGGGCATCATCATCCTGACTCACCAGGACATGGATTCCGTCAATAATCATCGGCACATCATATTATTAATATTATCTCCCAACTTACCGGGCCTATCGATCTAACAGAATAGATCTCGCTCATTGGCAAATCAAAGAAATAATAATTAATAATATATGCCTGATATTATTTTGGGATTAGGGGATCGTACTCCATAATATAACTTGAGGTCCTATCCAATTATTGAGTCAGTTTAAGTTGGATAACCTCGGGATTCGGTCCTGCTCAATGTACTCAAAGCACACTAGTGTAATTCTATGGTCAAGACCAACCACACCTAATTACACTACAACCATTCTGATGGATTGTCCAATTCCATCTCGGTTGTGGGCCTCTTATTTATACTAAGCAAGGAACTAATAACACGATCTTCCATGTGACACCACACGCCATGTTATCTATAATGCAAAGTAATTGGACTTCGTGTATGTACTATTATAAACAAATACCTAGTATAGTTGTGATTCTCTTTTCATAATAAAGATGTTCATATAAGGAAACTCATGTCTTTTAGTATACATATCTTACAATCTCCCACTTATACTTAAAGACATTGTTGTTCTCCCACTTCCATGTTAGTGATATGAGAGAAGTGTCCTAAGGCAATCGCCTTATGATTGTAATCATTTATATTAATAAATGAATATTCACTATTTGAGTATACATGTTTGTGTATTTGATTGAGATCTTAAACTCATTTACTGAATGTCTGCAATACAATTCACAGCATGAGAGAATTTGTGATGAATTCACAACTAGTGATTATCTCTACATGTGCAATTGTGAAGTATTGAAATTGTCCCAAGTCGATGAATTGATAAATACGGACACTATCAATTCTGTTGAGACTAGCATGGGTTATTCTCTAATCAGCTGATTCTCACTGGCTGGTGACATTGAGATGTCCGGAGATAAACATGAATGCTAGTTAAGGGAACTAGATCATTGGAGTGACTACCTGTAAAACATCATATGGTAGTCTACATATAGATATGTCAGTGAAGTTCTTACTGCAGCTTAAGTGCGATGTTCCTTTGACTTATGGTGTTCAAGTCATCTTGGTCATGGAGATTTATACTTTGACATCTTAAGCAAGCGTCTCTAAGGAGGTATGGACCCAGGATGATTGGGTATAAGCCGAAGTGCCCGAAGATGTTTCAACAGCCTACAAACGATTCACCATTCCTTGCGAGGAGATGTATACCCGAGGCCTATCGTCGGATTGTTACTCGAAGCCTCTGGCCAGAGCATGACATGTTCAGAGTATGAATCTCTTAAATACATGAGAGTAATTAGAATTCGTAGGATGAGAAAATGTTACTTGGGCTAGGTGTGACGTAGTCAGCCTAGTGGGGACTGACACACATAGATCATGCCCTGACCCAAGTGGGTATAAGATGGTGAAAGGAATGGGGCACAATTCATTATAGCTGCTGAAGGGTTTTAGAATTGTTTCTGAGGCCAACCGTTGATCTTTCGATTAATTGGGGATCATGATGTACTACTAGGTGTCACTCATGATCGTTCTATAATTGATTAATTATAGACGGCCAATATAAATCGAAAGCCTATTTAGTCACACGCACTACGAGTAATCCGAGGGATTTAAAATTAGTTGAAAATTGGAATTTCCAATCAAGAGATATTAAGTTTGGTTCAGCCAAACGATAAGTCGAATCTGAATTTTTCAGAGACGCATCGGAAGCGTAAAATGGATAAGTCTTTTGAAGACTTAATAGATGAATTAAATAAGTTTAATCCATTGGGGCTTGGCTTGGATGGGCCGGCCAAAGAGGGCCTCCATCCTCTTTGCTTGGCCGGCCACAACAAAGGGAGAGAACCAAGTTTTTGGTTCAATTTATAAAATAAACCAAGTGTGGTTTGTTTTATAAAATTATGGATGATATAAATTTTTATATAATAAACCAAGGTTTGGTTTATTTTTCATGGAAATTAAAATGAACCATGGATTGGTTTATTTTATAAAATCAATAATGGATTGATTTACCATGATAAGGAAATTTATTCCATAGGAGAGAAGATTTTTATCATGAATTAAAATAGGATTTTAACCATGATATAAAATTAAACTTGGCATGATGGAATAAGTTATTCCATATTTGAGAGGCTTGATGGTTGAGAGGCCACTATATAAAGGACTCAAGGCAAGACTTGGGTGTGAATCATAGAGTTGAAGGGATAAACTCTCTCCCTCTCTTTCTCTCCTTCTCTTCTCCCCTTCTTGCCGTGCGCCAACTAGCCCCAAGAAGGAGCACCAGCCGACCATCCTTTTGTGGTTAGTCTTCCGACTTCTCTCTTGGTTTTTCTTGTCGCGTTCTCGAAGAATCTAGTAGTTCTCGAGAACACAAAACTCGTGGCTTTGCGAAGTCATCCCGAAGATACTCGGCGTGGACGCGAATAGAGGCGGAGCTTCCAAGGGACGCTTACGGTTGGATCTCGTCCCTTCCTTCGAGTTATGCGAGGTAATATGTAAATTAGTTTACGTTTCTGCAAAAATTTTAAATATATGATCATGTCTATACAAGATAAAATTGCATGCTTAGATGTGTGGTTAAATTATTTAGAGAAATTATTTATGCTAAACCTTCCGCTGCACGTAATTAATTTTAAAATTACGAACCCGCATCCAGGTCAACATGCACCCGGTCCCAACAGTGGTATCAGAGCCAAGGTTTGTGTTCGACACAATCATATAATTGTTTTGCGGAAAGCTTTATCATGATCTCAATTTTGGAAAAATTTTCAATTATGGAAACGTTCCAATTATGGTAAATTTTTGATTTAGGAATTTTAAAGTTTGGAAATCCTCATGAAATTTCACAAACTTTTGAAATATCTCTGTTTCTGAAATTTTATGATAATTGTGGAAACTTTCCATTTTTGGAAATTTCGTATTTCGGAAAATTTTCTAATTTTGGAAAAACTTAAGTTTTCTTTGTACCAGAAACTTACAATTATTCTGAAAATCTTTTATTTTTGGAAACTTTCCATTTATGGAAAGCTAGCAATTTTGAGCATTTTTTTTTAAGAAAGTCTAGATAAATTATGGGAATATTAATTGGCATTTAAATTTATAATTGGAAATTAAATTATTTACAAAATTCTTTATTTTGGATTGAAGCTCGGGGAGCCGTCCAATTTAATGTTAGTTGTTATAATTAAATTTCCTAAATTGAATTTAAGCTGTTAAATGTTTAATTTGGATTGAGCCTCGAGGAGCCATCCAAATTAAGTTATTGATATTAATTTTCTATAAATAAAATATGTGATCAAATCTTGGAAATTTTTGGGGTGATTCTCAAACGATAATTTCCTTATTTGATTTTTGAGGTGATGCTCTTACATATTATTGTCTCCAAAATTAATTAGGAAAATTATTTCCTATAGAGTATATTTCCTTAAATAAGATTTTCATGAAAATAATATATGGTTGAATTAAGGGAATCTGTCTCTTAATTTAATAAGATTTGATTTAGAGAAATCAAAGTCTTAAACATATTATTTCCGAAATTGATTATGATAATTCAGGAAATTGTTTCCCAAAACAATTCCTTGAATAAAGTATGAAATTAGAATTAGGAAATCCGGTTCCTAATTCAATTAATGAGACTTGATAAATTAAGTCACATACATACTTTATTAAGGAAATCGTTAGAACATAACATAATTATATGTCATGAATGTGCATAAAAGAAAAGGATGAGACCCAAAACCCCATACAAAATATTAAGGCCAACACCTTCCATTAATATGGTTAGAACCAGAGTTTTGTTTCTCGTTTGGGTTGATAGACACATCCATGCCCGGCTTGAAGCTCAACATGTTCAAACCATGGAATTAGTTTATGATTAATATAGTTGGAGTCAGAGGTTAATCCTTAGTTTTGGTTGTTGGACACATCCAAGCCTGACTAAACGGTTGAATGAGCGCCAACCATATTAAAACTATTTCTTGATTAATGGGTCAGCCCTAAGCTTGGAGCATCGATTTGTTGTGCCACAGCCAAGGTCGATGTAAAGAGAGGTGCAGTTGGGTGCTATGTATATTGTTGCATACTTGTTAATGAGTTAATAACCCAATGATTTATGCAAATATTCAATTAGTTGATAGCATAATGTGATAGTTACATATGTATAATATGTAATCGATATAATTACCTACCTTCATAGCTAAGAATAACTTGATGGACTCTAGCTATGGTTGTTCTTATCTATGGTTGGATATCAACCTATTTGGAGATGTTCCTACGATCTCCCGAATTGATAAAAAGGGTTATTCAATTCGAAAAATAAATAGGATTTAATTAATGTATATTGATGCATTCTTTATCATTCTCATCACATAACCTCAATTTGTATTTCTAGGATAATCACCTGATCATGTCTTCTCTGAATTTGCGTTCCATTTTGGACACCAATAAGCTGACTGGGCCAAACTTCATGGACTGGATTCGAAACCTGAGGATAGTCCTCAAGGCAGAAAAGCTTGCTTATGTACTTGAAGAACAACTTCCCAACCATCCTCCTGATGATGCAACTCCAGACCAGTTAGTGGCCTATCAGAAACATGTGATCGATTATGAACTTGTGAGTTGCATCATACTGGCCGCTATGGTACCCGAGCTACAAAAGCAGCATGAGCATATGGATGCTCATACCATCGTCTTCCATCTTCATGAGTTGATTGACGAGCAGGCGAGATCCGAAAGGTTTGAGGTCTCCAGACTCCTCTTCACCTCTAAGATGCAGGAAGGCACTTCTGTTTCACAGTTTGTGTTGAAGATGTTGGGGTACATTGAGCAACTAGGCACACTCGGATTTGCAATGGATCATGAACTAAGTATTGACTTAATTCTGCATTGTTTGCCCAAGAGTTACTCACAGTTTGTGATGAACTATCGGG
>JAGFNQ010009777.1:0-72593 GCA_024364735.1 Boesenbergia rotunda | reverse complement strand
ACCTTAAAACTATTTAATGATTTCTGTAAATTGATTGAAAATCAAAACGATACTAAAATAAAAGACTTAGGAGTGACCACGGGGGAGAATTTGAAAATCAACGGTTCGAGGAATTCTGTAAGGTCAATGGGTATTTACATGAATTTTCATGTCCTAGAACCCCCCAACAAAATGGGATAGTCGAAAGAAGGAATAGAACCTTACAAGAAGCCGCTAGGGCGATGCTCAACGAATTTAGCTTAGCAAACCAATATTGGGCAGAAGCGATTAGTACGGCTTGTTACATCCAAAATAGGATTCTGATTAACAAGCGACACAACAAAACACCCTATGAACTGTACTACCATAGGCTCCCAAATCTACACTACCTAAGGGTCTTTGGATGCAAAGTTCATATCCTAAACACCAAAGACTACTTAGGGAAATTTCAATCCAAATCAATCCTAGGCATCTTCCTAGGATACTCAACCACAAGTAGAGCCTATAGAGTCTACAACAAACAAACTAAGAAAATTGAAGAAACAACTAACTTAATATTTGATGAAGAAGTCAACTCAACATTTGATAATCCAAACCTAACTTCATCAAATTCTGATTAAGAAAATAATGAACAAACTAGTTAACCCTTAATTGAATCCTTAAACGAATTGACTGTTGAACCAATTAATGAGTCAACTGAACCAACAAATGAACCAGCCCAAAGAGCCGAATCAAACAATGAACCAAACCGACCAGTCGGACCTGAGGCTGAACCAAGTTCTAGGAGAACCAAGAAACCTAGACTTAGTTACCCAACCGATCAAATTGTGGGTGATCTAACTCTAGGAGTCAGGACTAGATCCTCCTATAGAAACCTTAGTCAAATAGCTATGATATCAAAAATAGAACCCAAAACTATAGATGAAGCCCTACCTGACTCTGATTGGATCATAGCTATGCAAGAAGAATTAGCCCAGTTTGAGAGGAACCAAGTCTGGGAACTAGTGCCTAAACCTGAAGGCAAATCCATCATAGACACTAAGTGGGTCTTTAGGAAT
Organism: Boesenbergia rotunda; assembly: GCA_024364735.1. Classification (NCBI taxonomy): domain Eukaryota; kingdom Viridiplantae; phylum Streptophyta; class Magnoliopsida; order Zingiberales; family Zingiberaceae; genus Boesenbergia; species Boesenbergia rotunda. The sequence continues at coordinate 71,556 of JAGFNQ010009777.1, read as the reverse complement.
AAGCTAAATGATCAAGGAGAAATAGTTAGAAATAAAGCCCGCTTAGTAGCCAAGGGATTCAGCCAAGTAGAGGGATTAGATTACGATGAAACATATGCCCCAGTAGCTAGACTTGAGTCCATTAGAATGTTGTTAGCCTTTGCATCCCATAAAGGATTTAAGCTATACCAAATGGATGTAAAGTCAGCCTTCCTAAATGGGTTCATTAAAGAAGAAGTTTATGTAGGACAACCCCCCGGGTTTGAGGACTTAGACAAACCTGACCACGTTTACAAATTAACTAAAGCACTATATGGGTTAAAACAAGCACCTAGGGCCTGGTATGAACGACTATCAACTTACCTAACTTCTAAAGAATTTAAACAAGGACAAATCGACTCGACTTTATTTATTAAAACCCTAGGAAAAGATATATTTATTGCCCAAATTTACGTAGATGATATAATTTTTGGGTCCACCAACTCAAACTTTCTAAAAGAATTTGTTAAAATAATGGAAAACAAATTTGAAATGAGCCTAGTTGGTGAACTTAACTTTTTCCTAGGCTTACAAATCAAACAAACTAGGGATGAAAACTATGTCCATCAATTCAAATATGCTAAAGAGTTAATAAAGAAATTTAAAATGGATAACTCTAAAAGCATAAGTACCCCCATGGCCACTAATGTAAAAATAGATAATGACCCTGATGGTAAACCAGTAGACCTTAAACTCTATAGGAGTATGATAGGTAGCCTACTGTACCTTACAGCCAGTAGACCTGATATTCTTTTTGCTGTAGGGATGTGTACTAGATACCAAACCTATGCTAAGGAAATGCACTTAGCACCCTAAAAAGAATACTAAGATATGTTAAGGACACCCTAAATGTAGAGATTTGGTATCCTAGAACCTCAACCTTCAATTTGTCAGGCTACTCAGATTCTGACTATGCTGACTGTAAATTAGATAGAAAGAGCACAAGTGGGAGCTGCCAACTGTTAGGACAGAGTCTAGTTAGTTGGTGCAGCAGAAAACAACACTGTGTAGCTCTATCCACAACTGAAGCAGAGTATGTGACCTTAGGAGAGTGTGTAGCACAACTTCTATGGATGATGCACACTCTTAAGGACTTCCAGCTCAACTACACCCAAACTCAAGTATTTATTGACAATATAAGTTCAATTAATTTAACTAAAAACCTGATACAACATTCCAGAACCAAACACATAGAAGTCAAACATCACTCTGTAAGAGACCATGTAGCCAGGGGTGAAATAGTACTTAAGTATATTGACTCTAAATCCAACTTAGCTGACATATTCACAAAACCTTTACCTGAATCTGACTTCAGTTCACTAAGAAGGCAGTTAGGATTGTGTTCTGTAGAATAGATTAACTCTACTCTTGATTCCTTTTTATTTACAAATCAGTTTCTAAAAGAATTTGAAAAACTGTTTCACTTAATTTCAAAATCAGTTTTTTTTCTTAGTTTTATTTCAAAACTTCCCCCTTTCAAAACTAGGGTCTTTTTCACAAATGGACTTAGCCTAGGCCCTAACCCTAGAACTGCATGCACCTATAGATTTAGAAGCCAGCATCTCACAAGCACCTTAGGATACTTTTGATTGATAACCTAGATGTTAGTGATATGAGAGAAGTGTCCTAAGGCAATCGCCTTATGATTGTAAACATTTATTTTAATAAATGATAATTTACTATTTGAGTATACATGTTTGTGTATTTGATTGGGATCTTAAACTCATCTACTGAATGTCCGCAATACAATTCACAGCATAAGAGAATTTGTGATGGGATCACAACTAGTGATTATCTCTAAATGTGCAATTGTGAAGTATTGAAAATATCCCTAGTCGATGAATTGATAAATACGGACACTATCAATTCTGTTGAGACTAGCATGGGTTATTCTCTAATCAGCTGATTCTCACTGGCTGGTGACATTGGGATGTCCGGAGATAAACATGGATGCTAGTTAAGGGAACTAGTTCATTGGAGTGACTAGTTGTAAAACTTCATATGGTAATCTATAAAGATATGTCACTGAAGTTATTACTGCAGCTTAAGTGTGATGTTCCTTTGACTTGCGGTGTTCAAGTCATCTTGGTCATGGAGACTTATACTTTAACATCTTAAGCAAGCATCTTCAAGGAGGTGTGGACCCAGGATGATTGGGTATAAGCCGAAGTGCCCGAAGATGTTTGAACAGCCTACAAAGGATTCACCACTCCTTGCGAGGAGATGTATACCCAGGCCTATCGTCGGATTGTTACTCAAAGCCTCTGGCCAGAGCATATCATGTTTAGAGTGCGAGTCTCTTAAATACATGAGAGTAATTAGAAATCCAAAGGACGAGAAAGACATTACTTGGGCTAGGTGTGACGTAGTCAGCCTAGTAGGGACTGACACAAATAGACCGTGTCCTGAACCAAGTGGGTATAAGATGGTGAAGGGAATGGGGCCACGATTCATTAGAGCTGCTGAAGGGTTTCAGAATTACTTCTGAGGTCAAACCGTTGATCTTTCGATTAATTGGGGGTCATGATGTACTACTAGGTGCCACTCATGATCGTTCTATAATTAGTTGATTATAGACGGCCAACATAAATCGAAAGCCTATTTAGTCACACGCACTACGAGTAATCCGAGGGATTTAAAACGAGTTGAAAATTGGATTTTCTAATCAAGAGTAATAAGTCGAATCTGAGTTAATCAGAGGCGTAACGGAAACTTAAAATGGCTAAGTCTTTTGAAGGCTTATTGGGCGAATTAAATGAGTTTAATTCGCGATCGGTTCGGCTCGGTTTGGCTGGCCAAAGAGGGTGTTAACCCCCTTTGGTTTGGCCGGCCACAACAAGGGGAAGAAACCAATTTATTTGGTTTAATTAATAAAATAAATCTAGCGCGATTTGTTTTATAAATTATGGATAAATAAATTTGTATAAAGAAATTTATATAAATAAATTTATAGAAATTTATTCTTTTATGGAAATTAAAATGATCCATGGAATGGTTTATTTTAATTTTATAAAATCAATTATGAATTGATTTTTTCATAATAAGAAAGTTTATAAATTTCTTATAAAATTTATTCCATAATTAAAGGAGAGAAGTATTTGTTTTATTATAAAGTTAGTTATAATAAAACTAGGCATAACGGAATTATTCATAAGAAAGATTATAAGATAAATTTCTTATGAAAATTAATTCCGTTAATTCCGTTAAGAGAGAGACTTGGCAAGGGAGAAGCAACTATATAAGGAACCAAAGGCAAGCCTTGAATCCCTAATCAATTAATCAAGAGATTAGTTGCTCTCTCTCTCTCTCTCTACACGCCTCTCTCTCTCTAGGGCCGGCGCCCCTCTCTCTCTAGGGCCGGATCTCTCTCCTCCCCTAGGGCCGGCGCAACTCCCTAAGTGGGCGTGAGCTTCATCCACCAAGACGACCTCGGAGAAGAACAAGCGGATCACATCTCCTTCCTTCTCGGAATTTAGATTCCGTCTCTTGGTGGTTAGTTTCCTTTCTTCTCTCTTGATCTTCTAGTTGTGCCTTTAGAGAATCTAGTAGTTCTCGTCGGCACAAAACTCGTGGCTTTGCGAAGTCATCCCGAAGAGAACTCGGCGTGGACGCGAATAGAGGCGGAGCTTCCAAGGGATGCTACGGTTGGATCTCGTCCCTTTCTTCGAGTTACGTGAGGTACAAAGTAAATTAGTTTACTTTTCCACAAAGTTTTAATTTATGATCATGTCCACACATCATAAGGTTGCATGCTAGATACGTGGTTAAAATAATCTGAGAAATTATTTTATGCTAATTCTTCCGCTGCATGTAAAAATTTAAAATTTTACGAACCCGTATCCTTGTCAACATGCACCCGGTCCCAACACTAGAAAGGGTTGAGATGCTTAGGTCTTTGCCTTAATTCAAGTTGCTTTAAGTCAGTGCATCTGCAGTAATTGGGGCAATAAATACAACTTTTACAGCAATCAAGTTAAGTGTCAAGTTTAGAAAATCTAACTTGAACAGAAACACTTAACTTGACTAACCCTAGCCAAAGCTACTGTTTATAACACTTAGTGAGTAACTAATTGGGTTAGACAGGTCCCTACAAGAGAAAATCAACTGCTTTGGTTCAAGTCTTATCATGAATTGGTTCAGTACAGCAAAATCATGTAAATATGTTTATGAAATTTATTTCAGTGATGAAGTTTAATTTCTGCTGTATTTATCTATTTTTTTTTGATATATGGCAAAGGGGGAGAGATAGAAAAAGAGAGAGTTTAGTTAAAATTTTCTATCCCAAATTTTTTTTTTCAAAAACTCTCCTTTATTCAAAAAGTACCAAGTTTTAAAAATTTTCTAAGCTTTTCAAAAATTTCTAAGTACTTAAGTTTTCTTTTTCAAAATTCTCTAAGTTTTTTTCTTAAGCTTTTCGAAAATAATTAAGCTTCTCAAGAATTTACTAAAGTTTTTTAAAGTTTTCAAAAGCTTTTTCAAAATTTTCTTACTTAAGCTTTTCGAAAATAATTTCTAAAAGTACTTAAAGCTTCTAAAGAATTTACTAAAAGTTTTAACTTAATGTTTTCAAAACTTTTTGAGTACTTTAAACTTAAGAAGTATTTTTCTAAGTACTTAAAGCTGTTCAAAACTTTACTAAGTACTTAAGCTTTTCTTACTAAGTACTTAAATTAATGTTTGCAAAACTTTTTGAGTACTTTAAACTTAAGGCTTCAAATTTTTTTGGTACTCTAAACTCATTTAAACTTAAAAGATTTCCAAAGTACCTGAACTTAAGTTTTTCAAAGTACAAAATCATTCTAAGTAATGTTTTTCTTAACCCCACGAATTTTTGAAAAATCTAGGAGGAGATTCTCTCCAGTGGGAGGGAACAAAATTTAACTTTTTCATGGTTTGATTAAACTTAACTTTTTGAACTAGGGTTGCCATAAATCAAAAAGGGGGAGATTGTTGGTGCTGAAAGCACCCAAGTCAAACCTGTGTTTTAATAATGGCAACAGGGTTCAAAAGTTAAGTCTTACTTATTTTCTAACAAGTCACTCTAGTGTGCAGGAAAAGCCCTAGCGAAGGACTGCTAGGCACTGGCGAAGGAATGCCAGAGTAAAAGCCCTAGCGAAGGACTGCTAGGCACTGGCGAAGAATGCCAGAGTAAAAGCCCTAGCGAAGGACCCAAAGTCAGAACCAAGACAGCTAAGGCTATATAAACTAACCACTTAATGTTTTGTTGTGTTTTGGACTAACCCTGGATGCAAGACCGAAGGAACGAGTGTCTGCAGCTCAGAGAGCCTCAAAGGAGTGAGGCAACAGCTGACCAGGGCGCCCGGAGTGTCCCGGGCGCCCCCAAGGTGAACACAAAACACACAAGTAAAAAGCACGCTTCGACAGTACATCCTGTGGGCGCCCCCGTGCTCCGGGCGCCCCCGCTGCTCCCGGACGCCCCCAACAGCAAAGTACCGAAGCACACCCTCGCGAAGCCAGAAGATAGAAGTTTGACCCGGTCAATCCGGGCGCCCTGGTCAAACCAGATCCCGAAGGTAAAGGGATCAGACGCTGACCGGGACATTGACGGATCAAATGACATGTGGGGGGGGGGGGGCGCCCCTGACGTCCCGGGCGCCCCAGGCCCTATATAAAGGGCCCTCGACCCCAAGCTTCAACATCAACTTCCAATCAACACTTCTACGCTCTTCTGGTCTCGCGCTTCACCCCGGAATCCTTCCAACTCGAGCCGACGACGTCCTGCTGCTCCGAAAATGTTGATCTACCTCGGACGTCGGTAAAAGAGCTATTTAAGTTTACTGTACTGAATTCTGTAATAATCTTTTGTAAACTATTTGCGCCTCATATAGAATTGCCTAAAGTAAACGGTCAACGAACGTGAGCCTTGGAGTAGGAGTCGACACAGGCTCCGAACCAAGTAAAATCGAACGTGTCTCTGTGTGACTTTATTTTCTTAATTTCCGCTGCGTACTTGCTCTATGTTCTTTCCGAAAAATGATTTCCGATATTCACCCCCCCCTCTATCGATTTTCTCGATCCAACAGTTCTATAATTGGTTAATTATAGACGACCAACATAAATCGAAAGCCTATTTAGTCACACGCACTACGAGTAATCCGAGGGATTTAAAACGAGTTGAAAATTGGATTTTCCGATCAAGAGAGATAAGTCGAATCTGAATTTTTCAGAGACGCATCAGAAGCATAAAATGGCTAAGTCTTTTGAAGACTTATTGGACGAATTAAATGAGTTTAATTCCTATGGTATAGGCTTGGGTTTGGCCGGCCAAAGAGGGTCCCCACCCTCTTTGTTTGGCCGACCACATTAAAAGGGGAGAACCAAATTGTTTGGTTCAAATTATAAAATAAACCGAGCGTGGTTTGTTTTATAAAATTATGGATAATATATATAAATTTTTTTTATAAATCAAAGTTTGGTTTATTATTTTCATAGAAATTAAAATAAACTTTGAATAGTTTATTTTATTTTATAAAATCAATTATGAATTGATTTTTCCATGATAAGAAAAATTTATATAATAAATTTCTTGTGAAAATTTATTCCATAATAAAAAGGGAGACATGGTTGTTTTTATTATAAATTAAATTATGATAAAAACTTGGCATGATGGAATAATTCATAGAAAAATTTATATGATAAATTTCTTATGAAAATTTATTCCATAAAAAGGAGACTTGGCGATTGAGAGACTACTATATAAAGGAACCAAGGCAAGGCTTGGAAATTAATCTAAGAGATCTAGAAATAAGCCCTCTCTCTCTCTCCTTCTCTCCCTCTCCCTCCTCTAGTGCCACCGGCCCTAAAAGGAGGACTCCTTTGTTGCCGTGAGCTTCATCCACCAAGCAGCTGCTGAAGAAGAAGAAGAAGCGGGCGCAACTCCTTCCTTCTTCCCGGAATCTCGATTCCGTTCTTCGTTTGGTGGTTAGTCTTCCCATCTCTCTCTTGGTATTCTTGTCGTGCCTTTGGAGAATCTAGTAGTTCTTGTCGGCACGAAACTCGTGGCTTTGCGAAGTCATCCCGAAGAAAACTCGGCGTGGACGCGAATAGAGGCGGAGCTTCCAAGGGACGCTTACGGTTGGATCTCGTCCCTTCCTTCGAGTTACGCGAGGTATTAAGTAAATTAGTTTACATTCTGCAAAATTTTAATATATGATCATGTCTACACAATATAAGGTTGCATGCTTAGATGTGTGGTTAAATAATTTGGGAAATTATTTATGCTAAATCTTCCGCTGCACGTAATAAATTTTAAAATTACGAACTCGCATCCATGTCAACATGCACCCGGTCCCAACAGAGGATGCCCACGATGTGTAGACCTGGTCGTGGTGCTGAGGATGCTCGGCTAGGAGTAGCCGACGATCCTACCATCTCGTGGTGCCGCAGATGCCCAAGATAAGTAGACTTGACCGTGGTGCTGAGGATGCTCGGCCAAGAGCAGGCCAAGATCTTACCATCTCGTGGTGCCAAGGATGCCCGAGATGTGTAGACTTGGTCGTGGTGCTGAGGATGCCCGACTAAGAGCATGCCAAGTTCTTACCATCTCGTGGTGCCAAGGATGCCCGAGATGTGTAGACTTGGCCGTGGTGCTGAGGATGCCCGACCAAGAGTAGCCGAAGATCCTACCTTCTCATGGTGCTGAGGATGCCCGAGATGTGTAGACCTGGCCGTGATGCTGAGGATGTCTGGCCAAGAGTAACCGAAGATCCTACCATCTCGTGGTGCCGAGGATGCTCGAGATGAGTAGACCTGGCCGTGGTGGCGTGGAGCAGGCAAAGATCTTACCATCTGGTGGTGCTGAGGATGCCTGAGATGTGTAGACATGGTCGTGGTGCTGAGGATACCCGACCAGGAGTAGCCGAAGATTCTACCATCTCGTGGTGCCGAGGATGCTCGAGATGAGTAAACCAGGCTATGGTGCTGAAGATTCCTAGGCAGGTGCAGGGGAAGATCTTACAATTCTATGGTGCCGAGGATGCCCAAGATGTGTAGACTTGGTTGTGGTGCCGAGAATGCCTGGCCAGATGTAGCCGAAGACCCTACCATCTCGTGGTGCCGAGGATGTTCGATATGTGTAGACCTGGTCGTGGTGCCGAGGATGCCCGGTCGGGAGCAGCCCAAGTCCCTACCATCTTGTGGCACCGAGGATGCCCGAGATGAGTAGACCTGGGCATGGTACTGAGGAAGCATAGTCGGGAGTAACCCTGGCCTATACCATCTTGAGGTGCTGACGATACCCAAGATATATAAGCCTAAGTGAGGTGTTGAAGAGGTCGAGTCCTGTCCTTACCAGCACAAGCAAATAACATCCCACCAAGTCCTTATCTCCTCCTTAACATTAGACTTCACGCATGTAGAGGAGTCTATACGAGAGAGGGGGCGAGGAGCAATACACAATGCATGAGGTAGGAAACACGAAGCAGAAAATAGATCACACGGGATATCGAAGTAGAAGATAAATATAGATATTAAAGCAGAAGATAAATATATTTCATTCAAAATTTGAGCTTACATATTGGAGTACATTCAACAAGGTACAGAAGATAAAAAGAAAGTGGTACAGGAGGCAAAAATGTTATTGGTGCTGAAAGCACCCAAGTCAAACCTGTGTTTTGATAATAGCAACAGGGTTCAAAAGTTAAGTCTTACTTGTTTTCTAACAAGTCACTCTAGTGTGCAGGAAAAGCCCTAGCGAAGGACTGCTAGGCACTGGCGAAAGAATTCCAGAGTAAAATCCCTAGCGAAGGACTGCTAGGCACTGGCGAAGGAATGCCAGAGTAAAAGCCCTAGCGAAGGACTGCTAGGCACCGGGCGAAGGACAGCTCGGCATCCAAGCCCTGGTAAAGGACCACCAGGCAAAAGTCCAACCAGAGGAACGGTTGGCATCAGGTAAATTCTCCCGAGAGGAGTAGGTGAGGACGCGTTCCCCGTCGAGGGAACAGTAGGCGTCGGTGCGACCTAGGGCTCCATTATGGAAACCCAAAGTCAGAACCAAGACAGCTAAGGCTGTATAAACTAACCACTTAATGTTTTGTTGTGTTTTGGACTAACCCTGGATGCAGGACCGAAGGAACGAGTGTCTGCAGCTCAGAGAGCCTCAAAGGAGTGAGGCAACAGCTGACCAGGGCGCTCGGAGTGTCCCGGGCGCCCCCAAGGTGAACACAAAACACACAAGTAAAAAGCACGCTTCGACAGTACATCCTGCGGGCGCCCCCGTGCTCCCGGGCGCCCCCGCTGCTCCCGGGCGCCCCCAACAGCAAAGTACCGAAGCACACCCTCGCGAAGCCAGAAGATAGAAGTTTGACCCAGTCAATCCGGGCGCCTCGAGCTCTCCGGGCGCCCTGGTCAAACCTGATCCCGAAGGTAAAGGGATCAGACGCTGACCGAGACATTGACGGATCAAATGACACGTGGGGGGGCGCCCCCGACGTTCCGGGCACCCCTAGGCCCTATATAAAGGGCCCTCAACCCCAAGCTTCAACATCAACTTCCAATCAACACTTCTACGCTCTTCTGCTCTCGCGCTTCGCCCCGGAATCCTTCCAACTCGAGCCGACGACGTCCTGCTGCTCCGAAAAAGTCGATCTACCTCGGACGTCGGTAAAAGAACTATTTAAGATTACTGTACTGAATTTTGTAATAATCTTTTGTAAACTATTTGCGCCTCATATAGAATTGCCCAAAGTAAATGGTCAACGACCGTGGGCCTTGGAGTAGGAGTCGACACAGGCTCCGAACCAAGTAAAATCGAACGTGTCTCTGTGTGACTTTATTTTCTTAATTTCCGCTGCGTACTTGCTCCATGTTCTTTCCGAAAAACGATTTCCGATATTCACCTCCCCTCTATTGGTTTTCTCGATCCAACAAGTGGTATCAGAGCGGGGAAGTTCAAACTTGGTGCAACCACCAGTTTGAAATTTTTTTCGAATTTTTATTTTCTTTTTCTCATTCGAATTTTCTTTTTCTCGTTAATCGAGGTTGGTGCAACACCCCTCGCTATTTCATTTTATTCATCCTGCACTACTAATCCAAGACCTAGTCTTGGAAAAATTTTTTTTGTTAGTTTTCTGTTTCAGATTAAATGGCCATGCAAGAAGGATTTAGCACCGCCAGACCTCCACTTTTCAGTGGAGAAGTCTTTTCCTACTGGAAAAGTCGAATGGAGGTCCACCTGAAAACTCAGGTGGACATGTGGATCATCATCCAGTCCGGACTGGAGATCCCCAAAAACGCCGAAGGAGTACCGCAGACGTACTCAGAATGGGACAACGCCCTAAAACGCAAAATTGAAGTCGATGCAAAGGCGACCCAGACTCTCCAATGCGGATTAACAAAAGAAGAGCTGAATCGGGTAGGCCCCTTCAACAGTGCAAAGGAGCTGTGGGCAAAGCTGATCGAACTGCATGAAGGAACGTCAGACACCAGGATTAGTAAGAGGGATTTGCTCCTGAACAAACTCTACACCATCAAGATGGCCGACACTAAAACAGCAGCCCAACTCCACGCACGCATACAAGAATTGATGAACAGTCTTCACACTATAGGTCACAAGGTCGAAAACCGTGACCTAATAAGGTATGCCCTAAACGCTTTCCCTAGAAATACCTTGTGGGCATCTATGGTAGATGCATACAAGGTTTCAAGGGATTTATCTAAAATTAAATTAGACGAATTGTTTTCTGAATTAGAACTTCATGAACAGACTAACTGCAATATGGCCGAGAAGAGTATTGCCTTTTTTGCAGGAAAAACTGGAAGATCGATAACGAAGAAAACTCAACCTGAACCCGAGTCTACCTCAGACTCAGACGCAGAAGATGAAGAAGGAGATCAATCTGAGCTGGTCCGACTAGCCCGAAGTTATTATAAAAAAATTAAAGAACCAAGCCAACACATGGAGAACAAGCTGAAGAAAGAACGAACCAGCTGAACCCGCAAACAAGCCCAACGTGACCTGCTACGAGTGCAAGAAAAAGGGCCACTACAAGTCAGAGTGTCCTAACCTAAAGGAGACTAAAAAGACAAGAAGGAAAAAGACACTCCAAGCAACCTGGGACGAATCTTCCTCAGAAGAAGAAGAAGAAGCATCCCAGTCCAACCTTCTAGCCCTGACCGCCTCAGATGAAGTCGATGTTGATGCAGTCTGGCCCGGTTGTTGTTTTGGTGTTTGACAATGATTTAAGTTTGGTTGAGCGAATTTGGGTTAAAGTCCTGGTCGGGGACTGGGCATGAAACCCTGGTGAGTGAAGCTAGGTCCTAGCTTGTGAAGCTAGGTTGAAATCCCGGTGAGTGAAGCCGGGTCCTGGTGAGTGAAGTCAGGTGATTGGAAATCCCGGTGAGTGAAACCCGGTCCTGGTGAGTGAAGCCAGGTGTTGGAAATCCCGGTGAGTGAAGCCCGGTCCTGGTGAGTGAAGCCAGGTGTTGGAAATCCCGGTGAGTGAAGCCGGGTCCTGGTGAGTGAAGCTAGGTGGGTGAAAAGTCCTAGCTTGGAGGGCTAGGTGAAAAGTCCTAACTTGGAGGGTTAGGTGAAAAGTCCCATCTTGGAGAGTTAGGTGAAAAAGTCCTGACTTGGAGGGTCATGTGCCTAGCTTGGAGGGCTAGGTTGGATGAAGGTCTAACTCGGAGGGGTTGGGTGAAAAGTCCTAGCTTGGAGGGCTAGGTGAAAAGTCCTAACTTGGAGGGTTAGGTGCAAATTCCCAACTTGGAGAGTTAGATTGAAAAATCCTTAGCTTGGAGGGCTAAGGTGAATGAAATCCTAGCTTGGAAGGCTAGGTCTGCGTCCCTGGATCGGTCTGGTGACCGATCAGGGAGTTGGCACGCTGCTCCTTCGTGGATCGGTCTGGTGACCGATCCAGCGATGTCTGATCGGTCTGGTGACCGATCAGGGAGTGCGTGTTTCACTCAATGCATAGCTCCTGATCGGTCTGGCGACCGATCAGGGAGCGAACAGTGAATTGAGTTCCCCTGCTGATTTGCTCCTGATCGGTCTGGTGACCGATCAGGGATACTTCTCAGATCGGTCTAGTGAACGATCATTTGTCGCAAGGTTCTCACTATCACTGATCAGGATGACTCCTGATCGGTCTGGAAGCAGCCTGATTGGTCTGGTGACCGATCAGGCTGGAGCCTGATTGGTCTGGTGACCGATCAGGAGGGTGCAGAAGACTTCTGGATCGGTCTGGTGACCGATCAGGGTCCTTCCTGATCGGTCTGGTGACCGATCAGGCGCAGAACTTTAATTCAAATACGCTGTCAGAAGCTTTGATCGCGTCTGTTTTCACTGCCGATTCTCTGATACATTGCCGATTCTTGTTGATATGCATTGCTAAGCCTCTGTTGGAGTGTGCAGGTGATAGCAGGTGATTCAAACACTCAAGGAGGGTCAATGGGAGGCTTTCCTTGGAGCAGGTTTGTTTGTTTCTCCTTCTCAGGTTTCAACAGTAACTGGAGCAGCTGGCGACTGACGGAGACTCAGCTGGAGAGGAGGTCTTCAGTGGACTGAGTGCTCAGGGAGGTCAAGGGGTTCAGGCTGGCTCAGTGGATGCTGATGAATCTTGCGATGGTGAGAGGGAGCTTAAGTGACGAAGCTGGAAGCAGAGGAGCGGGGCGAACAAGACAGAAACTTAGGAAGTTTGGCTGGGCTATGTTCGTGCTCTCTGTTGCTTTGTGCTTGAACGATCTTGTTGCATTCCTGTGAGAGCTTTGTGAGTGTTCCTTCTTGTGTGATCTCCTGTACTCAAGTTCCATCATCCGTGAGATTTGTGGAGAGGTTTCTCCACCGAGAAGGAGGCTCTATCTTATCCGGGTTCACCGAGGCTTGATCTGCCGATGATCAAGGGATCGCCCACCTTATGGGCACGCTAAGGAGTAGGGGCAAGTTATCCCCGAACCTTGTATATCGAGGTGTTAGCGTCGGTTTGCTTTCCTTTTGTGTTTTGCTCGTTGTTCTTTATTTCTGCTTCTGTGTTTTTGTTTCCGCTGCTACTAATCTGATCACGCAGAAGTATCAAAGAGCAAGAAATTGTGATTGGCTATATTCATCCCCCCTCTCTAGCCATCTCGTCTCCAACAAGTGGTATCAGAGCTTGGGGCTATGTTTACGGCTTAACATCCAAGAGTTATCAACAAGATGGCTGGAAGAGAAGGCTACAGCACAAACCGACCTCCATTCTTTGACGGCACAGATTTTTCATATTGGAGGTCAAGGATGGAGTTCTATCTCAAGACCAACATCAATTTGTGGTTTGCCGTGAAGGAGGGCTTCATCCTTCCAAGAGATGGTGAAGGAAAAGAGCTAGACTTCTCCATGTGGTCAGCTGAGCAAATCAAAAAGGGAGAAGCGGATGCTAAGGCTGTAGTCACCTTGCAATGTGGAATGACTAAGGACCAACCCATCAAAGTTGGTCCCTTTACAAGTGCAAAGGACCTATGAAACAAAATCTTTGAGCTCCATGAGGGGACTCAAGACACCCGGAGAGCCAAGAAGGATTTGCTTCACAGCCAACTCTAAAACCTCAGCATGGGAGAAAATGAAAAGGTAAGTAAACTCCATGGACAATTTAAAGAAGTGTTGAATGGTCTCCACTCCATAAATGAAAAGGTAGAAAATAGAGACCTAGTGAGGTATGTACTCAAAGCCTTCCCTAGGAATACTTTGTGGTCATCTATAGTGGATGCCTACAAGGTTTCCAAGGATCTATCTTTTGTAAAGTTAGAAGATTTGTTTTGTGAGATGGAACTACATGAGATTTCTAACACAAGCCCAAAGGAGAAAGGGGTTGCTTTTGTGGCAGGAAACAACAAGAAGAAGAAGAAGGGGAAGAAGAAGGAGAAGGAAGTCTCTTCATCTTCATCCTCATCCGAGTCCGAGGAGGAGGGCAGCTGGTCTTCTTCCTCCGAGATGGTCAACTTTGTTAGAAGGATGATGAGGAAGAGCCGGCGCCTCAAGGGTAAAGGTAACCCTAGTGAAGTTAAGATTGATAAGTCTAATATTACGTGTTATGAATGTAGTAAGAAAGGACATTACAAGGATGAATGTCCAAAGTTAAAGAAGAAGAAGGATAAATCAAAGAAGAAAAAGAAGGCCTTGAGGGCCACATGGGATGAATCGTCCTCTAGTTCATCCGAAGAAGAGAAGGAGGAGAAGTATACTCATCACATGCCCTCATGGCCATAGAGGATTCAAATGAAGAGGAGAGTGAAGATGAATCAAGCTCCTCAACCGCGCCTTCATCATCTTCGGATGATGAAGAGGTAATCTCTCCCGAACTAGATAAGTGTTATAGAACCATTGCATGTCTAGCTAGGTTGCTTAAAAAATCTAAGAACAAAGTTAAATTGTTGAAATTGGAAGTAGAAGAATTGCAATCCTCTAGGGTGGAGGATATCAATGATTCTCATGAGAAATCCTCTAAGGACGAGGATCTTGATAATTTGCATGTTAAGATCCTTGAAAATGAAAATAAGGACTTAAAGAGCGAAGTTGAAAATCTCAAGAATGCTCTTGAGAAATTCTCAACTAGCTCTAAAACCCTAGACATGATCTTAAACTCCCAAAGGGCGGTTTACAACAAGGCCGGTATAGGTTACCGACCTAAAGAACCGACCTTTGTGTCATTAATGTCTAGAACACATTTTAGATCATCAAATGTTCCTAGGGTTAAAAAGAAAATGACTAAGGCATGGGTGCCAAAGTCTTTGATTGAAGGTTCTTTAGGTCCCAAAATTTGGGTACCTAAAACCTCTATCTTTAGAATCGTATAAGCATTATTTGAGGGGGAGCATCTATCAACATGGAAGGTTGATATTTGGTGCTCCAAACCCATGACCAAAGGCAAAATTGTCATTCACATGGATGGTTATGGAAAATTCGAATTAAATGCTTTGAGCTCCATTATTTTAGATCTTATGACAATATAATTCCTTGGCTAGTGATTTTTATGGTATTCATGTGTTAAAATACTTAGTCATGGTATAATCTACTTTAGTGTTTAAGTTCTTCCATGATCAAGTATGTCATGATTTTCTTGTATGTATTATGCCAACATGAAGAACACATGGTTTGTGAAAATCACTATGAAATCTCACAATACATATTAGACAAAGAACATGAGTTTAAGGCCTAGCTTAAGCTTTCTTATTATTTGGAGATGAATCTAGATGAGTATGCCATGACTTTGATGTTTGGATGATTAACATTAATCTATGACTGCCCATTTTGATTAAAAACAATATGAACACATAGCTTAAATTGATCATGATGTGAAATAAGCATGTTTGGAATTTTGATCATCCATTGAATTGGCACAAACCTAATTTGGTTAAGAACAACATGATCACATAGGTTATGATGTTTAAAGGTCCATGACTTGTTTGATCATATATGATTCTAAATATTTTTGGAGTTGAACCTAGCTGAGTGTACCATGATTTTATTGTATGAATGCATGCTAAAGAACAAGGATTAATACATAGTTTGTACTAATAAGGCATCACCAAACAAAGAACATGAGCTTTAACATTCACTACTTAAGTCCTTTGGGTTAATGCTTTCTTTGTATCAAACTAAGGTTCTATCTATAACTTGTTTGTTTTCCCACTGATCATGCCTTGATATAGATCTATGTTTGGGACTTAAGTTCATACTTAGAACGTATTCATCAAAATTGATACAAACATGTGTTGTTTCTCCTCATAGAAACTCTTAATTCTTGATATGGAATAACACTTGGTTAAGGGACCCCATGTTTGGAACCAAGGTAATTAAAATCAATTGAATTAGGGGTTTGGGATTGGATAAGAATTGAAATAAACCTGATTTCAGAATTGCTGAAATCGGTTTCTGAAATTTGAAACTGAAAACCCCTTCTGTCTGAACCCAGATCGGTCCACCGACAGATCAGGGATCCCTCTGATCGGTCCGGTGACCGATCAGATCAACACTGAACAGTGAGTTCCATGATTGGGTCAAAACTCCTCAGTCCGATCTCCTCTCGTCGAATTGTATCAGTTTAATGATCATACTACAAACAAACATGATACAATCCGTTCACAATTGAAACATATTTGATCACCCATTGGTACAAACCTGGTACTAAGGGAGCACCAAATTGTTCAAGTGAAACAAACCTAATACTGATTTGATACAAACCTATGTTGGAATGTTCAAATTCATAAGAAAAGGTTTGTTGAGTCATGACTCTTGTTCTTAATGTCATGTTTCAGAAATTTTTCTGAAATAACGAATCTCAATAGAGTCTACATCCCTGGTGTAGAATGCAAATTGTTAATGCAGTCTGATCAGGAACGTATCAGAGTTTTCGAAATTTTTCTGAAATCTAATCGCTCCCCAGACTAATCAAAATATTTCTGTATCCAGTAATCAACAAACCTGATCGGTTACGGAGACCAATCGGGACTATATATCAGATACAGATGCATTCCTTACTTGTCATATGAAACATATACATACTTGACCATGATATTATTTGGTATATGTTTCCATATGCAATTTAAAAATCAACACTTATTATTGTATGATGCATATACATTGTTGCCATGATACATTTATGGTATATGCCTCTTATATGCAATTCCAAAATCATCCTTTGACTTACTTGTCATATGAAACATATACATGTTTGACCATGATATAATTTTGTATATGTTTTCATGTGCAATTCAAAACTTAACCTTGATCATTTTGGATTTGGGGAGAGACCTGTGTTTGAGGGGGAGGTATGTTCAAACTTAATAACCATACCCTTTTCGATGTTTGACAAAGGGGGAGAAAATGACTGATTAAGTTTATGGTTATTATAGGGGGAGGATCATGATTCCCTTATAAGAATTGAACGGACTTCAATTGATTGATACCTAAACTTAAATCGGGTTGTCAAACAACAAAAAGGGGGAGATTGTTGATGCAGTCTGGCCCGGTTGTTGTTTTGGTGTTTGACAATGATTTAAGTTTGGTTGAGCGAATTTGGGTTAAAGTCCTGGTCGGGGACTGGGCATGAAACCCTGGTGAGTGAAGCCAGGTCCTAGCTTGTGAAGCTAGGTTGAAATCCCGGTGAGTGAAGCCGGGTCCGGGTGAGTGAAGTCAGGTGATTGGAAATCCCGGTGAGTGAAACCGGGTCCTGGTGAGTGAAGCCAGGTGTTGGAAATCCCGGTGAGTGAAGCCGGGTCCAGTGAAGCCAGGTGTTGGAAATCCCGGTGAGTGAAGCCGAGTTCTGGTGAGTGAAGCCAGGTGTTGGAAATCCCGGTGAGTGAAGCCGGTCTAGTGAGTGAGCCAGGTGGTGAAAAGTCCTAGCTTGGAGGGCTAGGTGAAAAGTCCTAACTTGGAGGGTTAGGTGAAAAGTCCCATCTTGGAGAGTTAGGTGAAAAAGTCCTGGCTTGGAGGGTCAGGTGCCTAGCTTGGAGGGCTAGGTTGGATGAAGGTCTAACTCGGAGGGGTTGGGTGAAAAGTCCTAGCTTGGAGGGCTAGGTGAAAAGTCCTAGCTTGGAGGGCTAGGTGAAAAGTCCTAACTTGGAGGGTTAGGTGCAAATTCCCAACTTGGAGAGTTAGATTGAAAAATCCTTAGCTTGGAGGGCTAAGGTGAATGAAATCCTAGCTTGGAAGGCTAGGTCTGCGTCCCTGGATCGGTCTGGTGACCGATCAGGGAGTTGGCACGCTGCTCCTTCGTGGATCGGTCTGGTGACCGATCCAGCGATGTCTGATCGGTCTGGTGACTGATCAGGAAGTGTGTGTTTCACTCACTGCACAGCTCCTGATCGGTCTGGTGACCGATCAGTGAGCGAACAGTGAGTTGAGTTCCCCTGCTGATCTGCTCCTGATCGGTCTGGTGACCGATCAGGGATACTGCTCAGATCGATCTAGTGAACGATCATTTGTCGCAAGGTTCTCACTATCACTGATCAGGATGACTCCTGATCGGTCTGGAAGCAGCCTGATTGGTCTGGTGACCGATCAGGCTGGAGCCTGATTGGTCTGGTGACCGATCAGGCAGGAGCCTGATTGGTCTGGGGACCAATCAGGAGGGTGCAAAAGACTTCTGGATCGGTCTGGTGACTGATCAGGGTCCTTCCTGATCGGTCTGGTGACCGATCAGGCGCAGAACTTTAATTCAAATACGCTGTCAGAAGCTCTGATCGCGTCTGTTTTCACTGCCGATTCTCTGATACATTGCCGATTCTTGTTGATATGCATTGCTAAGCCTCTGTTGGAGTGTGCAGGTGACAGCAGGCGATTCAAACACTCAAGGAGGGTTAATGTGAGGCTTTCCTTGGAGCAGGTTTGTTTGTTTTTCCTTCTCAGGTTTCAACAGCAACTGGAGCAGCTGGTGACTGACGGAGACTCAGCTGTAGAGGAGGTCTTCAGTGGACTGAGTGCTCAGAGAGGTCAGTGGGTTCAGGCTGGCTCAGTGGATGCTGATGAATCTTGCGATGGTGAGAGGGAGCTTAAGTGACGAAGCTGGAAGCAGAGGAGCGGGGCGAACAAGACAGAAACTTGGGAAGTTTGGCTGGGCTGTGTTCGTGCTCTCTGTTGCTTTGTGCTTGAGCGATCTTGTTGCATTCCTGTGAGAGCTTTGTGAGTGTTCCTTCTTGTGTGATCTCCTGTACTCAAGTTCCATCATCCGTGAGATCGGTGGAGAGGTTTCTCCACCGAGAAGGAGGCTCTATCTTATCCGGGTTCACCGGGGCTTGATATGCCGACGATCAAGGGATCGCCCACCTTACGGGCACGCCAAGGAGTAGGGGCAAGTTATCCCCGAACCTTGTATATCGAGGTGTTAGCGTCGGTTTGCTTTCCTTTTGTGTTTTGCTCGCTGTTCTTTATTTCTGCTTCTGTGTTTTTGTTTCCGCTGCTACTAATCTGATCACGCAGAAGTATCAAAGAGCAAGAAATTGTGATTGGCTATATTCACCCCCCCATCTCTAGCCATCTCGTCTCCAACAGTCGAGACCGAGTCTGAATCAGAAAAGGACGACGGCAAGCTAACCTTTTCAGAAGACGGCGAAATCAAGGTAAGCGGTTTTAATAAAAGTCAATTAAACGAACTTATCTCTTATCTTTCTCGAGATTTGGCGAAAGCCAATCTCCGAGTCGAATCCCTCTGACAGGAAGTAAAGCTCCTGAAAGAGGGAGCTGACTCTAAATCATTAACCGAGAACATTCAAGAAGGAACTCCTACTCAAGTTGAAAAACTTGAGAAAGAAAACTCCTCCCTGAAAACTCAGGTTAAGGATCTTAGAGCGGCCTTAGAACGATTTACTTCTGGTTCCAAAAATCTTGACATGATTCTTGGAAAACAGAAGTCCGTTCTAAATCGATCCGGACTTGGCTACAGAACCAAATCCCGACAAAGATCGTATTTTGCTGTACTGAATCAGTCCAGAAGTAAAGTTCAGGCATGGGTACCTAAACTGTGCCTGAACAAACCAACTGGATCAAATCAGTATTGGATCCCCAAGGACAAGATTCACATCTTGCCTAATTATTATCGTGGCTATAGTCCAGGGGGAGCCAAATTAAAAACTATTTTTATTGTCAAATAGAATTTAATACTTGCAATTTGCCTGATTGATTGTTTATTTAAATTTATGCAATTTACCATGCTTAGACTTAGGTTAGTATAAGGACAGAACAAACTTAACTGAAACTTGACAACATAGTATTGGGTGGAGGTGAGATGATAGTACGTTATGGAAACCAATTCTAATAAGATCAAGTTCACTTGGTTTCTTTAGACTGGTGAAACTAGCCGAAACTACCGATCCAAAATCCAAACTAGTTAGACCAGAACTTTTTCAAAAATTAATTTTGAAAATGAAATTTCATTAAACGACTTTGTCAAGGAAAGGGTTGATGATCCAATAAGGCTGCGCCCAAAGAAGGCCTAGTGCCTCGCCAAGACCTGGAAGCCAATTTTTGAATTTCAAATTCAAATTACTTTTTGTTAAATTCAAATCTAACACAAACCTTCAGTTAAGTATAGATTCGAACATTCTCTTTCAAAATAAACTTAACTGTTTTTCAAAATTAATGCAAAGCTTTCAAAATAAACTAACTTTTTCAAAATAATTTTATTATCAAAACCTGTCTCACAAAACCTATTAGGCTAACATGATTGAAAACCCTAGATTTGGGTGAGACAGTAGGATTAAGACTCAATTAGAAATTCTTTGATGCCTATATTATGAGTCAATCATGTAGTTAAGATCACAAGTCAAACCATGGTCAACATGGTCAAACTAAAGGTAAACGTGGTCAAACCATAGTCAACATAGTCAAACCATAGTCAACATAGTCAAACCATGTCAAAGCAGTCAAACCATGGTCAAACCAATTAAACCATGGTCAAACCAATTAAACCATGGTCAAACGATGACAAGACACAAAACTTGTCTCATTGCTACAGTCCCGGGCGCCCGGGACCACACGGGCGGCCCCTCCCATACCTTTTCCTTCCCTCGAGACATAAAAGTTGCCTCTGCCATTGACCAGGGCGCCCGAAACCACGCGGGCGCCCCCATCACTCTCATTGCAGCAAAGGCTGCAAAAGCAGCCTGATGAGGGCGCCCGGGTAGTCCCGGGCACCCCCAACCAGTCAAAGGTACTGCCTTTGGCAGTATCCACTGACCAGGGCGCCCGGAAGCTCCTGGGCGCCCCCGTTGATGTGCCTATATAAGGCACCCGAATTCCCCTTCTCTTCCCACACCATAATCAACTCCCTTCTTCACTTCCTTCCCTCCAAGGAGATCTTGCAAGTCCTCATCCTCAACCATGCCTCCCCGAGCCGCCCAGTATAATTTTTACTTTTATTGCATTTTAATTTATTTTTTTTCAATATCATCATGCTTCTTTTAATTTCCTTAACTTAGAAGACGCCGACCAAACCCGGCCAACCCCGGTGCTGAACCAAGTCCTGACCCTAGGTTCCCTACCCTAGAGTTATGTAACAAGTTTGCACAAACCATTTACAAGCCTATTAAAACTAGCTATCTTAATAGGCACTTCTTTACCCAATCATGCCCCGTAGCCATGAATGTTATCAACTTCTATCAATTGGATAATCTTGTCTTTTGCACCCATACCATTAATGAATCTTTATGTGCAGAGTTCTATAATAATATAATTCGACAAGATAATCTAATGTTTCACACTACTGTCCAAGGAATACCTCTGTCTATCACCGCTACTTTGTTGAACCGATTCCTTGGACTGCGACCCTCTCAGTCCACATTTTGCTGCTATCCACCTAGGAATCCTCCATTTGATCCTCCCTATTCTCACATTACCTTAGACACCATCCACTCCTATTTCTATAGGGAAGGACTCCTCGCGAACAGACGATTCCAAGCCGTTGAACTTCAGGCACAGGACTATGCCCTGTACAGAGTCCTGGTCCGCTGTATTTTACCCCTCTCCACTAGAGATCTCGGTACCATGCGACCTTTTCATGCTTTCCTTTTGTATGCCCTAGTCCATCACCTTGACATAGACATTGGCCTACACATGTTTCATACTATCCTACATGCGTCCAATGTCACGACCCAGGGACGAGTGCGCACTCCATTCTGCCACATCATCACCTCTCTCCTTCATCACCACGGTCGTGACATAACCGTAGGTGAAATAACTGCTATGACCAACTTTGACGAAATAGGATTTAGGAATTTTTCGTTAGCGGGTCTAGAGGTATCGGCCACCGGGGTTCTGAGTTGGAGACGACAGCAGGCCGGGGCTCCGATCGGTTCAGACGAGGAGGTTGAGATCGACGTTGGGGATCTGGCAGCAGCAGCCCGAGCGCACATCGACGAGCCCGCTCCACCGACACTCTACCAGAGAGTGACACATTTAGAGACACAGGTTCAGAGTCTCCGAGAGGAGGTCGAGGCCTATCACATCGAGCAGATGGACGCTCGTAGGGCCGACCGAGAAGTGGCTGATGCTCGATACATCGAGCAGAGGGACGCTCGAAGGGCCGATCGAGAAGTGGCTGATGCTCGATACATCGAGATGATGGCACGATTCGATTCATGGCACCCCGGTCCCTCGTCTTAGATCTGATTGCATTGTACTATTAGCTATCTGACTGCCCCTACCTAGTAGGGTTGACTTATGTTTTGACCTGTATGACTATTATGTTTTTCTCTGTTGACCTATGGAATTAAGTACTCATTTCATTTGACTATCTAAGCAGCTAGGATTGTGTTCTGTAAAATAGATTAACTCTACTCTTGATTCCTTTTTATTTACAAATCAGTTTCTAAAAGAATTTGAAAAACTGTTTCACTTAATTTCAAAATCAGTTTTTTTACTTAGCTTTATTTCAAAACTTCCCCCTTTCAAAACTAGGGTCTTTTCAAAACTTCCCCCTAGAACTGCATGCACCTATAGATTTAGAAGCCAGCATCTCACAAGCACCTTAGGATACTTTTGATTGATAACCTAGAAAGGGTTGAGATGCTTAGGTCTTTGCTTTAATTTAAGATGCTTTAAGTCAGTGCATCTGCAGTAATTGGGGCACTAAATACAAATTTCACAGCAATCAAGTTAAGTGTCAAGTTTAGAAAATCTAACTTGAACAGAAACACTTAACATGACTAACCCTAGCCAAAACTACTGTTTATAACAGTTAGTGAGTAACTAATTGAGTTAGACAGGTCCCTACAAGAGAAAATCAACTGCTTTGGTTCAAGTCTTATCATGAATTGGTTCAGTACAGCAAAATCATGTAAATATGTTTATGAAATTTATTTCAGTGATGAAGTATAATTTCTGCTGTATTTATCTGTTTTTTTTATATATGGCAAAGGGGGAGAGATAGAAAAAGAGAGAGTTTAGTTAAAATTTTCTATCCCAAAATTTTTTTTTCAAAAACTCTCCTTTATTCAAAAAGTACCAAGTTTTAAAAATTTTCTAAGCTTTTCAAAAATTTCTAAGTACTTAAGTTTTCTTTTTCAAAATTCTCTAAGTTTTTTTCTTAAGCTTTTCGAAAATAATTAAGCTTCTCAAGAATTTACTAAAGTTTTTTAAAGTTTTCAAAAGCTTTTTCAAAATTTTCTTACTTAAGCTTTTCGAAAATAATTTCTAAAAGTACTTAAAGCTTCTAAAGAATTTACTAAAAGTTTTAACTTAATGTTTTCAAAACTTTTTGAGTACTTTAAACTTAAGAAGTATTTTTCTAAGTACTTAAAGATGTTCAAAACTTTACTAAGTACTTAAGCTTTTCTTACTAAGTATTTAAATTAATGTTTGCAAAACTTTTTGAGTACTTTAAACTTAAGGCTTCAAATTTTTTTGGTACTCTAAACTCATTTAAACTTAAAAGATTTCCAAAGTACCTGAACTTAAGTTTTTCAAAGTACAAAATCATTCTAAGTAATGTTTTTCTTAACCCCACTAATTTTTGAAAAATCTAGGAGGAGATTCTCTCCAGTGGGAGGGAACAAAATTTAACTTTTTCATGGTTTGATTAAACTTAACTTTTTGAACTAGGGTTGCCATAAATCAAAAAGGGGGAGATTGTTGGTGCTGAAAGCACCCAAGTCAAACCTGTGTTTTGATAATGGCAACAGGGTTCAAAAGTTAAGTCTTACTTGTTTTCTAACAAGTCACTCTAGTGTGCAGGAAAAGCCCTAGCGAAGGACTGCTAGGCACTGGCGAAGGAATGCCAGAGTAAAAGCCCTAGCGAAGGACTGCTAGGCACTGGCGAAGAATGCCAAAGTAAAAGCCCTAGCGAAGGACTGCTAGGCACCGGGCGAAGGACAGCTCGGCATCCAAGCCCTGGCAAAGGACCACCAGGCAAAAGTCCAACCAGAGGAACGGTTGGCATCAGGTAAATTCTCCGGAGAGGAGTAGGTGAGGACGCGTTCCCCGTCGAGGGAACAGTAGGCATCGGTTCGACCTAGGGCTCCATTATGGAGACCCAAAGTTAGAACCAAGACAGCTAAGGCTGTATAAACTAACCACTTAATGTTTTGTTGTGTTTTGGACTAACCCTGGATGCAGGACTGAAGGAACGAGTGTCTGCAGCTCAGAGAGCCTCAAAGGAGTGAGGCAACAGCTGACCAGGGCGCCCGGAGTGTCCCGGGCGCCCCCAAGGTGAACACAAAACACATAAGTAAAAAGCACGCTTTGACAGTATATCCTGCGGGCGCCCCCGTGCTCCCGGGCGCCCCCGCTGCTCCCGGGCGCCCCCAGCGCTCCCGGCGCCCCCAACAGCAAAGTACCGAAGCACACCCTTGCGAAGCCAGAAGATAGAAGTTTGACCCGGTCAATCCGGGCGCCCCGGTCAAACCTGATCCCGAAGGTAAAGGGATCAAACGCTGACCGAGACATTGACGGATCAAATGACACGTGGGGGGGCGCCCCCAGGCCCTATATAAAGGGCCCTCGACCCCAAGCTTCAACATCAACTTCCAATCAACACTTCTACGCTCTTCTGCTCTCGCGCTTCGCCCCGGAATCCTTCCAACTCGAGCCGACGACGTCCTGCTGCTCGAAAAAGTCGATCTACCTCGGACGTCGGTAAAAGAGCTATTTAAGTTTACTGTACTGAATTTTGTAATAATCTTTTGTAAACTATTTGCGCCTCATATAGAATTGCCCAAAGTAAACGGTCAACGACCGTGGGCCTTGGAGTAGGAGTCGACACAGGCTCCGAACCAAGTAAAATCGAACGTGTCTCTGTGTGACTTTATTTTCTTAATTTCCGCTGCGTACTTGCTCTATGTTCTTTCCGAAAAATGATTTCCGATATTCACCCCCCTCTATCGGTTTTCTCAATCCAACAAATGTTTCATTCAAAATTGGAGCTTACATATGGAGTACATTCATGCAAAAAGGTGACAGAAGATAAAAATATTCTATTCAGAATCAGATATTACATTTGGAGTACATTCAAAAGCAAAAAATAAAATGCAAAATATATAAGATGAAAAATAACAACACAGATTTGGAAAGGGTACTACAACTCTTTGTCCTCTGCCGGAAGCTTCTCCCAAACCTGGCCGATGCTGAGAAAACATAGATCAATCTATGACTTCAGCACATTGGCTCGTTGGACTTGTTGGACGACCCCATTAAAGCCCTGTTTTAGACGCTTCAAAACTTGTCCCGTCAAAATGTCGCCAAACTCCTCGGATTGGAGGAACTTGGCCTTGAATGCGACCTCCGCCTCCGCCTCCACCTCCGTCTGTCGGGACTCTTCGTTAGCCTCGTATTTCTGCAGTTCTTCTAAGGCTTGGTCTTGACTAGTCATTAGCCTGATCACCTCAGAGGACATCTAATCCTGGATAGCCGTGCCTCCTTGAGCCACTCTGAGGTGGTCAAGAGATGCGAGCTAGTTTGGCCGAGGTCCTTCTGTAGGTCAGATATGTGAGCAGCAACAACTTCTATCACAATCTCATTCTCTGCCAGCTAATTCGCCTGTTCTTGAATCCGACCATTCAAGGCCTCCACGGATGACTCCAGGAGGTGGACGTCTTCCAAGATCTTCATCTCCCGAGCTTAGAGTCGCCCTTGCTCCTGAGTCAAGAGACTCACTTCCTCGGAAAGGGTTGTCGCCCTCTCTGACAGAAGTCGCTCCCGGCGGTGGGTGATGGACCCGAACTAGGTGTCACGAATGTGGATCTCAAATTTTGATATGTGTAAAGCTGGAAACCCTTTTTGCTATCAAAGATGAAAACGTAGTAAAGGGGCCACAGGTCGTATTTTTCCTAGGGCTAGTTAAGGTTGTTTGATTCAAGCTCGAGTTTAGGTGTCGTCAAATGATTTTGGGTTTCAAGTAAGCAATGGGTTTGGTTTCAATTAGAAATGAGATCGCAATGAGAAGTAAAGAGACTTAACTATGGAACTTAACCCAAGTAATTCAACCAATGAACTCAAACAATTTGGAACTTAAGTGCAACTTAGCCTAATTTGGAAAACCAATCTGATATAAAATCAACCCAAATTTCGATTGATACTAATTTAAAGAACTTCTTCAGGAATTATTACTCCAAACAAACCAAATGCAAATCAAACTGATACAAAATCAGTGCCAAGACTTTACTTGATATAAAGTTCTAGCAATTGAATCCAATGCAGAACTTCACTGATGCAAACTGCAGATATACAAACTGGAATACAGAAATAAGGATTGAAATTCAGAAACAAATGGAATACAAAACAAAGATTCAGATCTGAGCTCAATTGCAGAAGTGGAGACAACCAATCAGGATCAAATCGAATGCAATGGAAACTGTTATCAAGTGCAGCAATTAACTAAAAACTGAGTTTACTTGATACCAATCAATGATGAATATTTGCTTGATACAAAAGCAAGAACTAACAACTTGACACGCAGGACATGAAACTGAGTTTAGAAATAAAGGATGTGTAGAAATGAACTGCTCAATACTAAAACAAACTGATTGCAAATGGAGCTGACACCAAGTGCGAGAGTTCACTTAGAATTGAGTTTAACTTGGTACAACTCCAAGTTGAATTGTTATTTGATACAAAGATAGGAACTAATAGCTGGATACCCAGAAAAGAACATTGAATTTCAGGAACATATAACGTGCAGAAACTGAAAACTGAAAATAGGGAACACTGAATTCAGAAACTCACAAAATAAGCTGAGATCAAGTGCATAAACCAATGCTCGGAAAGAAATTTAGATAACTCTAACTGATACTCAGAAAGTAGACTGATCAATTCAGAAACGTTGCAAAAACTTGACACAAACAAACTGCAGAATTTCAGAAACATATAACGTGCAGAATTTTAGAAACCAAATGGGATACTAAACCAAACAAAGCAACTGAGATCAATTTTACCAAACTAGTATAAAAAACGATTCAGAAATAAACTAGACTAACTGATATAAAATGCAGGAACTAAAGGACTGATACGCAGCATGAAAAGGGTTGTTACGCAAGAAGGAAAACTGATACACAGAAATTAAACTATGAAGTAAACTGAATTTAAAAGCAATTGTGCACTAAACAAATTCCCTAGCTATTAAACTTGCAGGGTGAAACGTAATTAAGGCTGAAACAACTTAAGATAATGAACTAAAGCAACTGATATGAAGACAAAAACAGAAACGAAGTGCAGAATTGAAATTACAGCTAAAGCAAAAAGAAATGCAATAAGAAACTAAGCCTCGATCATTCCCTTGGCTCAAAATCTCCTTGCCGTCACACAAGAGCAAGCCAAGAACCCCTTCAGCTCCGCAGATCAATGGGAAAATGGCTTCAATTTCGACTCTGCTCACAGACTGCACCCAGCTGACAAAAAGCTTCCGATCTCTTCGATCTTGCGATGTAGAAGTGCTATGAAGATTTGGTGATGATCAGAGTGTATCAGAAGACCCTTCAGATAGCTCCGATTGAAGAAAATGGCACACGATCGCGATCAAATCGATTAGATCACAGAAATTGACAAAACCCTCAATCAACTCTGTTCCGGTGCAAATCCGAGCTAGAATCTCCACGGAAACCCCCTCTCGATGATTCAGATCTTGTTCCAAGGTTGTAATCGAGATGGCCACGCCTTCAGATGGAAAAAACCGCAGTAGAAATGAAGAACAAGTGAAGAAACTCGAAGAAGCTGGCGAAGACGCGACAAGACGCGATTGGGAGCAGAGGACAGTTTATGTAGTTAAGAAACGGACGGCTCAGATTAGCCACCACTCATCCAACGGTTGATCTTTGTCTGATTCGGATAAAACTTTCCAGATCTTGATCAAGGGTCAGGATCTGCCTCCCAGTAGTTCGGATCTTCCAGATTTGCAACGGATGGTTCAGATCAACTTGATCTTTGAATGAACGGTCTAGAGCCCTCTGAGCTTGATCCAACGGCTGAATCTCCTCGGATTTAGATGAAAATCTCAAATCTTGACCTAAGTGCTTGATCACCCTTAATCCCAGCTCGGATTGATCAGAAGTTCTCAGATGGCCTAGATCTAACCATTTTTGCATCGAACGACCCAGATGAGTCTGATTCTTGATTACTCGATCTAGATCCACTTCCAACTCAAGTTTGACCCAGCATGACCTAGGTCCATGAACCTTTCAAGCCTACAAAAGTAGATCAACAATTTAGTGACAAAAATAATTCAAATTTATCAATATTTACAATTAAGTCCAAAATGAAGTAAGTCCTAGAACCTAGAGTAAATTCACAATTACGCAAGTAAAATATGGGTCAAACATGGATTTTAGCATCTGAAATGATCAATAAAATGATACTTATCAGTGGGTACTGAGCAGTGATGCTTCAGAGGCTAGAAGGGCATTCAGGCGATGATCTACTTTGGCACGCAGATCCATGCTAACCTCACCCGACCCCCCTCACGAGCTCGGAAGTCCTCCGCCTCCAATTCTGTCACCTACTAGTGTAGGGATTCGGTTTCATGCTCGGGAGACATCTGCTGGCCCAAGAGGAGGCACTCAGAAGTAGCCTGACACAAGAAAAATAAGGGTCAAAAGGAAAAAATGAAATAAAATAAATACATAGAGAAGCTTACCTTTAGGAGCGACTCGTTCAAGCTGGTGATTACCCCAGCCGAAGGCATCCCTCTGAGGGATGTAATATGCTCTTCAGTTCGCCCCCGCATGTCTTCCCGGCTCCGTGGGGAAGGTATTCCGGAGGTAGCCTTGGAGTCGCAAGGAGTGAGAGGTAGGAGGCCTGGCAGGGTGGCAGGTACGCTTGAGGGGTCGGGCGTGCCATCATCAGTGCTGGAGGACACCTCGTCAGCTGGATATTTCCCCTGTAGCAGCTCTGTAAGCTAGATTGGATGGAAGCTTCCAGTCGCTGCCTTCTCAGCCGCTTGTACCTTCCGACGCAGTCAAGCACTGGTGAATTCGGGCTCACCTGATCTAGCCCTCTTGCCCTTGGGGCTGCTGGAGGCGTCGGGGACTCTGGGAGGGAACTCAGCCTCACCCTCCGGCTCCACAGGAGTCGGTGCCGCCCTTCGGTGGCACTTGGAGAGAGGAACAGAATCCTTCTCCTCCTCAGTAGCCCTGGACGAGCGGGTTAGTGCCTTCTCGGCCGCTTGTACTTTCCGATGCAGTCGACCATTGGTGAATTCGGGCTCACATGGCCTCACCCTCTTGCCCTTGGGGTTGCTGAAGGCCTCGGGGACTCTGAGAGGGAACTTGGCCTCACCCTCCGGCTCCGCGGTAGTTGGTGCCGCCCTTCGGTGGCACTTGGAGAGAGGAACATAATTCTTCTCCTCCTCAGTAGCCCTGGACGAGCGGGTCGGTGCCGCCCTTCGGTGGCGCTTGGAGAGAGGAACAGAATCCTCCTCCCCCTCCTTAGTAGCCCTGGCCGAGCGAGTCTTTTTCCTTGGAGGAGCCAGAGGGGTTGCAGGTTTTTGACGGGGGGCTTGTGGCTCGCTCTCCTCCTCCTCTTCCTCCTCAGCAGGCAGGATGAAGTGTGGTCGTCTGATAGGTAGTAGGCCTACTTTCCCAGTTGGCTCTATTGCCAACATTGAAGCCTGAGCCAGCAGTTACTCGTCACCACCTCCCACCTCAGCAAGAACAGGAGAGGGGGGGGGGGTTTCCTGAACACCAGGTAGCTTTGTGGTGGTCAGCTCCTCACCTTGGGTTTGCTCGGAGCCTTCAGAAGGCTCGACCGCGGAAGGTAGAGAAGCTGGAGGAGGGGTCAGAGCCTATTCATCTGCAAGCTCTCACTTGAGAAGCTTGCTCATGGCCCGAGAGAGCATAATGTTCTCTGCAACACAAACAACAGAACGTCAGTTAGCATAGATAAGCGCTTAATAAAACAGTGCACTTATGAAGGTTGGGGCTAAGACGGGTGACTTTGGGGGTTGATCCCAGCCTGATACAGGAGATCTTCGCATAGAACCAGATTGGGGCCATGGAACTCCATCCCGGCCAAAATGCTTCTGTCCCACTGATACCCCTTATCTCGCTAGAAATCACCCAGATCTAAAAGAGAAGGTAAGTCTTTGCGCCAACGTGTTAGACAGAACAGGCGCTTAACAAGTTGAATAAAGAAGAAGCGCTCCTTCCACCCATTATGGGAGGAAGGGAGGCTTCTAATGAACTTGTGGCTCAGACGGGCGATGAAGCTAAAGGCTCCCCTAGACGCTAAGTTCGGAAGGAAAAAGTAGTGGAATAACGGGGGGTCAAGGGTATATTGAATAGTTTGAAAAGGATGAGTACCCTGCCCATCTGAGTGAAGACGTTTGGGGTCATCTGGTGTAAGGGCACATCGAAATATTTGGAGACGACCATGAAGAAGGGAGGGATTGGAAAACGTAAATCGAACTCTAATTGTCCTAAGAAGAAAGTGTAAAACCCTAAGGGGGTTCTACGGGGGGCTGGTCGAAACTAAGAACCTTAACCTCCAACTCCGCCAGAATGTCGTAGGCCTCGCAGGCTGCTCTCAGGGTGGCAGACTTAACCTTAGACAAAGTGGCTTCGTACCACTCCGGACGATAAGCCCTTTCCTCTTCCGGTCTCTCCTTCCTACCCTGGTCTTTCTTCCCCTTTCCTTCCTTGCCCATGACTTTGGATGGAAGAAGGAGAAGAAGATAGAAGGTGAATGGGACATACGTGAAAAGAAGAAGTCCTAGCAAAAGAAATTCTAGTAGGCAGAAACGAGATGCGCAAGCTATGATAGTCGGCAGTGCAAGAAGACGGAAGGCCACTTTCGCCTTCCCTTTTTATAGAGAAGGAGCTGCTCTCGTGCGAAGAATAGAGGCACGCTAGGTGGACGGTGATAACTGTCAATCTCGAGGCATCACCCTTCATTATGGTCGCCGGTTGGTATGACCCTACTAAGCGTATCAGAGGAAAATCACGTTGAAAAGACCTCGCCACATGGTAGTATTCTATTCGCTAGAACGCTCTTTCGCTATTAAGATACCCCATGCGCTCTTAATGGGTGATGGACAGCTATCATTACCAGGCCTTGGAACTCACAAGGACTCTTGGATTAACTCAAAGGATCACCTTGGGCCAAGGGACGAATGTTTCGATTCCTAGGACCCGACAAGTCGTCAAGAGAGAAGGAAGGGTAATATGTGTTGGATCGGGTTGGACCGGCTAGAGGGGGTGAATAGATGGTAAAAAAAATTAAAATGAATGTGGAGGCACTCGTCTTTAAAAAAGAAACTTGGTCGCAATTGAGAACATTGCTTCCAAGACAGTGGACGCTCAAATAAAAATCTCCTTGTGGCGGAGAAGCCTTACAAAAATAGCACGCTAGACTTTTAGAGAGTTTACAAGAATGAATTAATTGAATTATTGAAAAGGCTGAAACTCTAAGACTATTTATAGCCTAAGAGAATAAATCTGGATTGTTGATTGTTGAGGAATTTTCTCTTGGTCATTGATCTATGGATGTAATCTAAACGGTTGATCTTGGATGGGATTAAACTGCATCCATTGGATCTGATTAAAGGATAAGGTTTTATCCTTTAAGACTTTTTCTTCTGCTCTAGATTTCGCTGTTGTAATCTTTAAGTAGTAACATCGGCAATTCCATATTGCCATCACCAGCTATCCCAAGTGGTAACCATGACAACATATTTTAAGTGAGGTTTTGGGATCGAGTCTTCTTAGCAGCAATTAAATTTTTTTTTTTAGCGCCTTGTTTCACATGGTCAAACTGAGGTTTTTGGTTCTTCGGCTTCTGGGTGATTTCCAGCCAACCGGAGTTAGGCTCACCCGAACCCGACTCCGGCCTTTCGCCCCTCGAGCGTCCTTCCTCCCGGCTTCTTGTCCCTCGGACACTACGCACGTCCTTCTCGCTCCACCGGCGTACTCTTCCGCAGCTTTCACGCCCCTCGAATTGTATCGAGCCCGTCGGTTTACTTCCCCGCACAATTCTTCTCATCCACTACGTCTTACGCTCGACTTCCTCCGTACCTAAGCTCCTGCACACTTAGCAAAGGGATTAAACACACCATGACCTAACTTAAATCGGTTGATCATATCAAAATCAACCAGCGGTACTTACAATATGGGCCCCGCAGATGCTTCGCTTCCCCTCATCGTGCCACCAGCCTAATCAGTCAGCCACACTACTTTCGATTAGACTTGAAGGGGGGACTTGTGATAGGGATGAGTAGCCTGGGGTGGACATGTGGCACAGGAAAGATACATGGCAGGGCCCGCCGAACCAATGCCCCGAGGTTAGATTGGCAATCGGGCTACCGAGATTATCTCGGGAGAATGGAAGAAAGCCTCTGAGGTTAGACCGGGAATCGGGCTCTTGAGACTATCTCGGGAGAATGGATGAAGGCCCCGAGGATAGCTCGGGAGTTGAGACTCCGAGACTGACTCTGGAGAGTGGAGCCCAAAGATCAATGTAGGGATTAGAAAGCCAGACTTCAAGTACCTATTCCTCCTTCTAGAACTGGAAAGTCATTAAGTAATTGTTGTTCGCAATGCACGGTAATTAAGACCTTAATAATCGTAGTGACCGTTACCAAAAGAGAATAACTATCAAGTAACTGATGATTAAGGAAGGTGGAGGAGAACATGGAAACACATCTGATAAAGATATCAGGTATATAAGATGCCTTGGCACCCAGGTAAAGGGGGTATGCTTTATAGAATTATAGCAATTTAATTCCTCGTTGTCCTCCGAAAAAGAGAGAGTTCTTACTTGAGCGTCAGAAAGGGCTCCACCAGAAAATCTTCTAGTGCATCCCCTTTAACACTCATGTTAATCTCGCAGGCATGGACATCCTCTCCTCGTCATCGTCGCCGTGGGCTCCGCTTTGGTGACTCGTCATCCTCGTCGCTTGCTTCCGGAACATAAGATTTGATTCTCAATGCACTATAGGAATTTTTGTCTAGTGAGATGATAAGCCTAAAAATATTGGTCGTCTATGCCACTATAAATACTTTTTGATGTATTTTGATAGCTAATGGAAAACTTTCATAAAATCAAATAATCTATTTTATATATATATATATATATATATATATATATATATATATATATATATATATATATATATATATATATATATATATATATGACTTTACCGTCAAACTCTGTGTAAATCTTAACAAATTTTTCTATTTGAATTTTTTTCTTTATACTTGACACTATAACCCAACTACTAAACCCTAAAGACAAAATCTTAAATGGTGTAATCACAAGTTAAAAAAATAAAGCAAAAAATAAAAAAAACAAATACACATGGTCTGCACAAGTCCGCATGGTAAGGTACTTAGCAAAATTTTTTTGTATATATATATTCGATTTGATTTTTTTTTGTGCTTAATACTATAACTCAATCTCTAAATTCTAAAGACAATTTTATTTGCATATCCGAATGCTTAAAAAAAATAAACAAATAAAAATTGCACATTATCGTGGATGAGTCCGGATGAACTTGTCGAAAGTATATAGATATATACACACGCATTCATGTTATGCTGCGGACAAGTCATGTGCGGACGCATCCGTAACAAATAGGAATGAATTTATTTATTTATTAAATTTTTTTAGCTTGTGGTTACACCGTTTAAGATTTTACCTTTAGGGTTTAGTAGTTGTACTGTTGTAGTGTTAAGTATAAAAAAATTTCAAATAGAAAAACTGGTTAAGATTTGCACGGTATGATCTTTAGCATAGCAAATCCCATACACATGCAATGATAAGATAATTAATTAAAACACATGCAATGATAAGATAATCTCACGAAATAACAAAGAAAACAAGAGGAGCTAAAGAGAGGTATACCTCGCCTTTTACCTCGCAGTCTTCTACCGTATGACCCTCTCCTCTTGGGCGTCGTGTGAGCGACGAGCTACCAAGACGCGGAATCACCAAGGGCTCACTTTCTTCCCCTTAGCTTGGCTGAAACCCTAGGAGAGAGAAAAATATCATCTTCTACCTCCTTGCCTTGGATCCACCGGAAACCTAGCCTCCAAGGTGTCACCGCCGTCGATCCTCCTTCCCCTCTTGTCTTACTCGTGCTGCCACAATGAGAGGAAGAAGGAGTGTAGGAAGAGAGAAGAAACCGACTCAAAGCCTTTCTTCTATCTTCCTTCTTGCGTCGACCGTCGGAACCATAGCTTCCTCTCAAAAGTGCCGCCGGCCCGACTCCCAGCCTCTAGGAGACACCGGCCAATGGAGAAGAAGTCAAGGATGAAGAAAAGCACCGAAAGGAGAAGAGGAACCACTCCTTTCCACCAAACACCAACTGAACAGCTCACTCCTTCCGTCTCGCCGCCGGCGACAACAAAAGAAGGGAAACCTGCTTTTATCCCTCACCGCCGACCACTATTCTTCTCTTTGTGGGTTTGCACACGTCCTGGGGAAGGAACTGGAGAAGAAAACCAA
Source organism: Boesenbergia rotunda (assembly GCA_024364735.1). NCBI lineage: Eukaryota > Viridiplantae > Streptophyta > Magnoliopsida > Zingiberales > Zingiberaceae > Boesenbergia > Boesenbergia rotunda. Next base: position 37,187 of record JAGFNQ010009777.1, on the reverse strand, counting down.
GAGAAAGAGCTTCCAATCACCCTCAGCCGACTGCTTCTTCTCCCTCTATCCCGCCGACGCCAATAAGCCCTAGGAGAGAGAAAACTTGAGAGGAAAACAAGGGAGAGACTTGGGGTTTGATCTAGACGATTAACCTTTGGTTTCATGATACCATGGAGTATTTATAGGGCTATGGAAGGGACCATGAGGAGGAGTTGGGTCTTGGCCCACTAATGGATCCAAATCCGATCCATTAATGAAGATCCATTCCACTAAAGGATCCCATTGAACTTTCTCACCAACCCCCATATTTTCATATGAACTCCACCTATTATGAGTCATCCATCTCCCCGTGTTTAAGATATCAAATGCCCGACGATTAATTTAAATTACTGACAATTTTAATTAATCATCCTCTTGATCCTTGACTAGTACCACTCAATCTTTTCATCATGTTGGATCATAGTCCACTTGCAAGATTTAACATGATGAACCTTATGAGATCATCAAGGGGGCATCATCATCTCGACTTACCAGGACACGGATTCCCTCAATAATCAACGACACACCATGTAAATAATATTATTTTCTAATTTACCGGGCCTATCGATCTAGAAGAATAGATCTCGTCCATCGGGAAATCAAAGAAATAATAATAAAATACACGTGCCCGTTACTATTTCGAGATTTAGAAATTGTACTCCATAATATAAAACCAAGGTCCAATCCAATTTATGAAGTCAGTACAAAATTGGATGACCTCTCTTTTGGTCCTACTCAATGCACACAAAGTGCACTAGTATAATTCTATGGTTAAGACAAACCACACCTAATTACACTACAACCATCCCGATGGTTTGTCCAACTCCATCTCGGTTGTGAGCCTCTTTCTTATACTTCTGCAAAGAACTGATAACATGATCTTCTGTGTGTCACCATACACCATGTTATCTACAATGCAAAGTATGAGTCATTTTGTGCATATACTAATATAAATATACAATGTGTGATTTTGTAATTCTCTTTCAAAAATGTAGATGTTCTTAACCAAAAGCAAGGTTTTATTATACATCCTAACAATCTCCCACTAATACTAAAAGACTTTGCTATTTTCAAAATGTCATACATCTGACCCCTTGATCCTTCACATGCCTAAAAGCTCTTGCTAGTAAGGCCTAAGTGAAAAGATCTTCCTAGGTCATCCTCTGATGTAATCTAGGCAACAACAACTATTCCTCACCAGGGTGGTACTTGCGCTCTTTGTGTTTACTCCCCTTATGGACTCGTGATTCCTTCGAGTTTGCAACTGCGCCATTTTTATCACAACAAAATGTAATAGCTCTATGCAAACCAAGAATCACATCTAAGTCCATCTTGAGGTTTCTGAACCATGTAGCTTCTCTGGCTGCCTCAGAGGCTGCCGAATATCCAGCTTCCATGGTGGAGTCCGTCATGCAGCCGCTGCAAGACACTCTCCCATACAATGGTTCCACCTCCTAAAGTAGACACAAAACCCTGAGGAATACTTATATTTGCCCCTACTTGATTGGAATTCTGTATTCATATAACCCACAGGAGATTGGTCTGCCCGGTAGACCAGCATATAATCCTTAGTCCTTCTCAGGCACTAATATATGCTTTTACTGCAGTCCAATTTTCTTGACCTGGGTTACTACAATATCTGCTAACCATGCCCACGGCATAACATATATTTGGTCTCATTTTTAGCATACATGAGGCTTCCTATAGCTGACGCTAAAGGAACTGCCATTACCTACTCTATCTTCTTTAATTATTCTAAACATATCTCCTTAGATAGAGTAGCTCCACAGCTGAGAAGTACAAAACTTTTCTTGGAGGTTTTCATGCTAAAACGAGATAGGACAATGTCTTGTATGAAGCTTGGGATAAGTACATCATCCTTGTCTGGAGATCCCTTAGATCTTTGATCCCCAAGGATGTGTCTTACTACTCCCAAGTCCTTCATAATTGTTTGGACAATCATACCCTTACATCCGATAGTATTTCGTTATTGTTGCCAATCAACAAAATATTATCTACGTATAGCACAAGAATACCAATTCGTTTCCGTCACATTACTTATATACACAAATTTCATCCTTCCTTTGAACAAATTCATATGACTGGATTTATCACTTCAAAATGGTTGATCCTCGTCATAGGTCTAGGGATCTGGTTCATGTTCACCAAGGACCAAGTCCCAAGACTCTCCAAGAACATGAATCCTTTAGGTTAACTAACAACTCTCTCACTACGATAAGGTATCCCCTGTATATCTTCTGTGACACGAGGTGTAGTGACTTGTGGTATTCCCTCTTGTACAGTTGGTACTAAGGTTAGAATGTCCCCCTTTTAATTTACTAATAATTCTTCACATGGGTTTATGGCTCATCTCATAGTCCTTTTCTAAGAGTCAAGTATTCGTACCTGACGAGTACCCGTTGATCCTTAGGACTATAGAACCACTTTTCGTTCCCTTAGGATAGCCTACGAACAGGCGCACTAGATTTCAACTTATCAGTATCTCTCTTCAGCATGTGTGCTGAACTACCCTAAATCTGAACATGTCTTAGACTAGGCTTTCGCTCAGTCTACATTTCTATGGGTTTAGAGACTACTGATCTAGATAGTATCAAGCACATGTGCTGTTGTATCTGGAGCATATCCCCAGAACAAATTTGGCTTAATCTCAGAGTAGCTTATCATTGTCCTAACCATTACCTTAAGAGACCTTTTTCCTTCTCAATGTTGCACCGTCCTGTTGGGGCACACCAGGTGCAGTGAATTGGAATTGATTCCCAATCTTTGATAAGTAAGTCCTACAACTATCCCAAGAGGTACTTGCCACAACGATCTAATCGTAATGTCGCCATACTTTTACCATGATGTTTCTCCACAACAGTTTTAAATTCTCTGATATAATCAAAGATTCAGACTTGTGGTACATCAAGCAAATGTACTTTGACCTTTGAATAAATATCTATAAAATAAACAAAATATTCAATGCTACCTCTATTTTGGATAGACTAAGGATCTATACTTATCACAATGAACCATCTCCAACATACCTTTGACTCTATAACCCTTGGCTTGGAAAAGCCTCTTGGTCTTCTCACCTTCCAAGTAAGATTTAAAGATTTTGAGAAAGTCTAATCTTCCACCACCAATGAACCCAAGGGCTCATTGACTATCAACCTTTGAATCCTACTAAAGGTTAATAAGACCAAGCCTTAGATGCCAAAGATATGTTTGGTTCATCTAGGAAGGAACCTTTCTCTTATCTTGGTTAGATGATAAGCTTTTAACCATCTAATTGCATCATGGGAGTTTTTGGTTTTTAAAAGTAAACCAATTGCCTATCTATGTACTTTAATAGATAATCTTTCTATTCCACTTTTAATAATAAAAGTAATAGAATATCTTATTCCAGAAACTGAACAAAAGTTCTTTCCAAAAATTAAGTACATAAAATCAATCTCTTTAAGACCAAAACTTTCTATCATCCTATCTAAAAGACATAAATGAATAACTCCCACTACAAAAGTCATCTCTGTAGCCTATCCCGTGTAGATGGTAATCTCCTCCTCAGCTAGTTGTCCGGTTTCTTGGAACCCCTGCAAAGAGATGCAGACATGATTAGTGGCATCCGTATCTACACACCAGGTACCGGTAGATATCACCGCTAAACATGTTACAACGACAAAAGAAAGAAATATACCTGAATTATTACTCTGACGGCGGGGACAATCCGCCTTCCAATGTCCAAACTACTTGCACACGAAGCACTTGCCTTTCGGCTTCTTCATGCAACTCTGAGGTCCCTGTAATCCTGCTACTTTCTTTGCCCCAGTTGGTTTCTTCTTCTTCTTTCCTTTCGGTTTAGAAGTAGAAATCCCTTGAGCAATGAAAGTTTGTGAACTCTGAAGAGAAAATCCCTCTGTCGCCTCGAGTTCTGTCAGAAGTTCTGCCTACGAATATGAACGTTTGTCCATATTGTAGCTTAGGCGAAACTTCTCAAAACTCTTTGGTAGGGATTAGAGGATGAGATCGACCTGGGTTTCCCCATCGATTTGTGCTCTAAGGATTTCCATCTCCTTCAGCCAAGCCATCATCTTGAGAACATGTTCCCTTACAGGCATTCCCTGAATCATGGTGGTTGTTGTCAAGTTCTTCATGACTTCTTGCCTAGCAACTCGATTATGGTGTCCGAAGAGTTCATCGAGCTTGGAAGTTTTATCACTGGCAATGGAAGAAGCCTGATGTTGATGACTCTGAGTCATGTCATCTGCTTCTAACCACTGCCTAAAATATTCCATCTCCTCTTCACCATTAATCTCGCTAGGTTTTTCAGCACAGAATTCGACAAGATCACTCTTGGATTCCTCGGCAGTTTCGATAATGTCCAGGTTTAATTCTCAATTATTATTAGGGGCATTAAGTTCATTTTCTATTTGAATTAAATCAAGTGGGTCTAGATCCATTTTAAAACACCTGAGAATCACAACAATCACACACTTTAGATTCAAAAATAAATTGATTCCTCAAAACAATAAATTTTCAAAATCAACCAATACCTCAAAACACCGAGAATTTCGTATGCCACGTTAGTGTAGACGTATACAAACTCTACATTTGTGAGAGGAGGTTTTACCCATTAATTTTATTATCTTGTCAACCTAACTTTTTGGCAAATAAAATTAATAGTTGGTCCTCTTCGACCCTACAAACAATAGCAGTGACTCCATTGGGGATGATACTATTATTTGCATCTAAATGTTTACCATTACACGATACTAAGGAAATTACCTCGGATTATGTGTCTTCCGTTGGGGAAAATCATACGCTCCTAAATAATTCCCTATAACCTTTTCTGACCTAGTGATCTGATGGACCCGAAATAGGTGTCACGAATGTGGGTCTCAAATTTAGATATTTATAAATGCTGAAAACCCTTTTTGCAAACAAAGAATGAAAACGTAGTAAAGGGGCCACAGGTCGTATTTTTCCTAGGGACTAGTTGAGAGTTTGTTTGATTCGAACTCGTGTTATGTGTCGTTTGTGAATTTTGGGTTTCGAATATGATTTGGGTTTGGGGTGCAATGGAAAATGTAAGCACAATGAAGATAAAGGAAACTTAGCTAATAAGCTAAACAAAGTGATGGCAAGTTATAACTCAACCCAAAGGATTTCTTAAATGCAACTAAGCTCAGTTTGGAAAACAAATCAATTATGGAATCAAACCAGTTTCGATTGATACTAATGCAAAGAATTGCTTATGAATTACCACTCCAAGACCAAACTAATACAAAACAATCCAATAATGAACTAATACAAAATCAGTGCCACAATTTCAATTGACACCAAATGCAGAATTGCGATTTCACTTGATACTCATGGAAGAAACTAATCCAAGACTGAATTGAAAAGTATGACAATTTCAGAGACTGCAACTAATAATTCAGAATTGAGCTGGTCAATACAACTTGGAAGACAAAACCATTGAATAAATGCTTTGCATGAATAAGTGAAGAAATCAGATCGATGACTGATCAATCACAGCCAACTAAATGCAGAAACGAAGGTACATGAATGCAGAAATTCCAGATGTAGAGATTAAGTTCAACTTCAGAAATCGAATGCTGCAATGTAATGGATGAAAAATCCATCAAGCAACTAAAATCCACTGCTTGAAGCTAGCTGCAGAGGTGATGAATTCAGAGTTGCAGAATCGAAGCTATCCAATTCAGAAGCATCTAAATGAAAGACTGAATTCAGAAATGCAGGAATTAGTGTAAAATGCAGCAACAATTCAGAAACAACATGCCGGGATGCAGTAATTTGAATTCAGAGTTGATCGATGGCAGAAACAAATAGAAATTCAGAAATGGTGTGCAGAATGGATTGCAAATGCAGAAACTGAGAATTGAATTCAAGGAACAATGAATTCAGAAACTTCCGAAACTATTTGGATCAAGTTCAGACACCCAATGTACGGAAAGGGTTAAAAAAAACTGGTGTTCACTTATCACAAAACTCAGAATCACTAACTTACCTGCTGCATGGAGTTTGATACGCAGAGAAAGGAGCTGAAAAACAGAAATCAGATTTGATACGCAACTCATTGCAAACAAGTGCAGAAATTCAATTCGATAATGATGTAAATGAAACAAACTTCAAAATGAATTCAGAGGATTAAAACTAAGCTAGCGTGATACAAACTTAAGCAACTAAAGACAAGAATGAAATTGCAGGAATATGACTGATACACAATTCAGAAAACAGGGACTTTTGATACAAATTGATACGCAAGCTAAAAACAAGAAGGAAATTGAAATTAAAAGCAATTATCCACTAAACAAGTTCCTAAACTACTTAACTTGAAGATTGAACCCTAATTTAAACTGGAACAATGCATTAAACGAAGTTAACGAATCTGAAACAAAAACAGAAACGAAACTAAAGCAGTAATGGAAATTACAACTACAAACGGAATTTAACTAAAACTAAGCCTAAATCTCTCATCTCAGCCCAAGAAATCCTTGCTGTCACTCAAGGAGGAGCCTCGAATTGAGAAAGAATCGATCCATACAAGAAAACTAGTCAGCTGATACAAAATTCAGAAACGACATGGCAGAAATGAAATCTACTGCTAATAACTGAAAGTTCGCTAATTAAACTAAACCCCAATCCTTCTCCTTGCTGTCAGTCAAGGATGAGCATCGAATTGAGGTGGTAGCGCCTCGAATTGAAGAAAAACTGAAGAAAATGAAGAAGAACGAAGACGATGAACAGTTGCGGCGAAGACGCGATGAGGAGAAAGCTGAGGGAATTTCTGATTAAATACTTATCAATGGACGACCCAGATTGATCGAAGGAAATCAATGGCTAATCTTGCTCTGATTTGACCTAAACTTTGATGATGTTGATCAGGGGTTAGGATCTGCCTCGTGGTAGCTCGGATCCTCCAGATGTGCAACGGATGGTCCAGATCAACCTAATCTTTGAATGGACGATCTAGAGCCCTCCGAGCTTGATCCAACGGTTGATTTAACCCTGATTGGGATGATACCTTCAGATCTTGATCAGAGTGCTTGGTCAACCCTAACCCTAGCTCGGATTGCTTCAGATGGTCCCGGATGGCTCAGATCTAGCCACTTTTGAATCGGACGGTCCGGATTAATCCTAAGCTTGATAACTCGATCCGGGTCACTTCCGACTCAAGTTTGACCCAATATGCCCTACGTCCATGAACCTTTCATGCCTACAAAAATAGATCAAAAAATTAGTGGCCAAATAATCCAAATATGTGCAAATTTACAATTAAGTCCAAAATAAGAGGAAGTTCTAAATCCTAGGGTAAATTCACAATTAAGCAATAAAAACATAGGTCAAACATGGATTTAACTAAAATAATCAATAAAATGGTACTTATCAACTCCCTCACACTTAAGCTTGAGCGTCTCGCGAAACTACTAAGTATGTATCCCTTAGGCTTTCTTAAGCATATTTAGAAGCAAATGAAAAGAAATTACCTAGGGTCGTCAATTCTCATAAATCTAAGCTCTATGGATTAGTATCTTGTCCTTAAATCAACAACTTAGACTTTTCATCCATCATGAGTCATTGAGATGAATTTAACTCACTAGCCTTTCAAGGGAAGTTTTGGTGGCTCTCTCCTTAAGTTCTAAGTTGATGATGGAAGTGGAGCTCACTCAAACACACATGCTTCTTGCACTACCATAGGCTTGCTTATTGTCTAATCTCCACCATTATTCATGATTAGGATCAACATCTACAAAAACAAATAAAATCATGGAAAATGATAAGAAATGTAGTAAAAATCAAGGAAATGGAAAAATTGATAAAGTGGAAGACTTGAGTGCTTAAGGATGTTTCCAATGCACTTTGCTTCTATTATCAGTCCTCTAGTGAATTCAAAAGTGTGGTGAAGTTAATCTTGAACAATTCCTTTGATTCGTACAGAGAAAACTTGGTTGGTTTCAATGTGCCAATCTTCCACCTTGCGTGCCAACTTTGCTTCTTTCTTCTCTTCTTCTCTCTTTTTTTTTCGAACTCTTCTCTTTTTTTTTTCTTTTCTTTTCAGATCAGATTTGTATCAAAGAACATATGATATCAAGTGAAATAGATACTCAACATAAAATTTTCAGTCAACAACCCTTGTAACTCACTCTTGATACACTTCATCTTTGTTGGCACACTACTTTCACTTCTTCTTCTTTCTTTTGTTTTTAGATCCTAGCTCACAACACTAATTCAGAATCAAGAATCACTACTTTCTTCACCTCTTGCCATTCTCTGATTTCCGAAGGCAGTTACATCCCTTATAAGTGGATAATTCCAATCCAAACTATTTCGGATTCCACTTCCTGCATGCTTCCTTCTTTTTTTTCTGTTTTGATTTATCAGTCCTAGCAGCCACATTCCTTCTGTTCTGATCAGCAATGAATGCTCTCGACACTTTTTGACATATTTCGGTGCTTCATTCTTTGATTCACAGCCTTGAAAAATCAAATTCAGCTGCAAGTTGGCATAAAACTGCCTTCATAGCATTTCCTGTTTTGCTTCTTCTCTGCTGCTATTGTTCCAGATTTTTTTTCTGTATTTTCCTTCTTCTGATTTCAGCAGCTATTCGGCTTCAATTCCAACTTCATCAGCCTTCAATTCAGACTTAAACAAAGGGCTATTAACAATTCTTGGTCCACATCATTTCCGATCCAAGTTAGCTTCACAAAACTTTTTCTTTCTTCACTTTGGCACATAAAGTTTCATTTGCGTGCCACTTTGAACTTGGATTTGCAGATTTTTTTTTCATTCTTTCATTGCATGCCACTTGGATCTTCAAAGTATGATAAGGAATTTAGAACTCCCATTGCTGCCATCTCTCTTGCTCATTCATGGAATTCAAACTCACTCAAACTCATTCTTGGCACATGGAATTTGCAGAATTTTTTTTTTCGACATGAATTGCCTCTTTGATACCAAATCTTTCCAAAACACTAGTCACTCCCCCACACTTAAATCTTTGTCCGTCTCAGGCAAAATAGCATTAAGAAACACCCCAAGCAAACAAATCCATAGAAAAGTGGGGTTAAGAGTAAGAATAAGGAAAGATAAATGGAATGAACATGATTTTTGCCAAAATTGTTATGAAAAGGTAACCAAAGTGATTAGCCTCTATAGATGTGATCCAATCATTGAAATATGGCTTAGAAAGAACTTAAGCAAGTTCTAGAGTACAATAACATGTATGTGTGATAAGCACCATTTTATTGATTATTTTAATTGCTAAAATCCATGTTTGACCCATGTTTTTATTGCTTAATTATGATTTTACCCTAGGTTTTGGAACTTTATCTTATTTTGGACTTAATTGCAAAATTACATAATTTTTGGATTATTTGGCCACTAATTTTCTGATATATTTTTGTAGGCATGAAAGGATCCTGGACCTAGGGCATACTGGGTCAAACTTGAGTCGGATGTGAACCGGATCGAATTATCAAGCTTACAATTAATCCGGGCCGTCCGATTCAAGAGCGGCTAGATCTGAGCCATCCGGGACGATCTGAAGCAATCCGAGCTAGGGTTAGGGTTGATCAAGCTCTATGATCAAGATCTGAAGGTTTCATTCCAATCAGAGCTAAATCAACCGTTGGATCAAGCAAGGAGGGCTCTAGAGCGTCCATTCACAGATAGAGTTGATCTGGACCATCCGTTGCACATCTGGAGGATCCGAGCTACCACAAGGCAGATCCTGACCCCAGATCATCATCATAAAAGTTTGGCTCAAATCAGACCAAGATCTACCGTTGGATCTCCTCCGATCAATCTGGGTCGTCCGTTGATAACTATTTAATCAAATTTCCAGCTCCTTTCTCCTCGTCGCGTCTCCGCCGCTACAGTTCCCTTCATCGTGTTCTTCAGTTTTCTTAGTGTTTTTCTCCATTTCCGGGGCGCGACCCTTCAATTCTTCATCAAGATCATCTTCTGGATCTTTGGAGGTTAGTTTAGTTGAAGAATTCAGCTCGAATTCGCGCCGGACAGAGCTATTTGAGGGTTTCGGTGGCTCTGTGGTCTGACCGCTGAAATCTCATCCACAAACCATTTCCGAGCTTCTGGGCAGCTTGTAGGGGTTCTCAGGTGAGCTCAGAAGCTTCCCAATTCATCATCGCAGCTCCATTATTTGAGATCGAAGGGGTTCGGATTGGATTTCCCCATATGACGCAGTTTGAGCAGAGTTCATCATGCGAGGCTGATTTCCACTGATTTACTGAGCCTAGGGGTTCGAAGCCAGCTCTTGCTTGACGACCAAGAAGAATTTGAGCTTAGGGAAGATTGAGGAGTAGTTTATCTAGCTAATTTTCCTGTTTTCTTAGCTGTAATTTAGTTTCTGCTCTTGTTCTGTTTCTGAATTGGTTTCAGTTTGGTTAAGTTTCGTTTATTACATTGTTCCAGCTGTAATTTAGCTTTAAATCTTCAAGTAAGTAGTTAGCTAGCTAATCTAGTTGATGTTTCACTTCAATTCAGTTGATTTCCTATTTTAGATGCTTGCGTATCAGAATTTTAGCCAGCGTATCAGATTTTGTCAGCTATTTAGTTTCAGTTCATTTCAGATTTAGTTCATGTATTGTTTTAATTCTTGAATCAGGAAATTAGTAGTAAGCTAATGCAATTGATCTAGGATTGCTTTGCATTTAATTTTGGTTACTGCATTTCTGCATCAGGTTTTACCCGTGCGTATCAACTTTTCAATTTCTGCAGCTTAGGTTTCCAAGTGTGCAAGTAGGTTTATCAGTCCTAGAATTGTTTCAAGTGAGTTCTAGCTTAGTGAATCTTATCTGAATTTGAATTAGTGAACTCAACTTAAGCTCGCATAGGCTTGTAGTTGTTCAACTTGCGAATCTGAATTCTGCAAGTGAATTGTTTCATTCTGGCACATCATAATTGGTTTCTGAAAATCTTGTTTCACTTGAGTTAGTTTCTGCAATTAATTGTCTTATGAATTCTGCATCTGAATTGGTTACTTCACATCAAATTGTTTCACAGCAATAGCTTGTTTATCTTTGCAACCAACTGCAGCCGAATTTCCCCACTGAATATCTGAAAATTCTACAATTGATTGCTGCAACCTTACAGTTTCTGCAAATCTTCAATGGTCCTGCAGTTTATGCAGTTGTGGTTGTGTCATGTTAGCTGAAATTCTTTCCAAGCATGGGTTTATGCATGTGAACTCAGCTGCCCTGGTCGTGTGTCTGCAAGGGAGTTAGACTGCATTTTCTGCATCCGAGTTCTACATTCTTAGCTGCAGTTCAGAAGTTGTATAAAACTGATCCTTAGCCTTTTGGAACTCAGAATCTATTTTCAATGCGTATCACTTCTTCTTGGTAGCAGGGTTATTTCAGCTTCTGCATTTGCATGTGCCACTGCAGTTTCTGCAATTGAAATTCTGCATTGTCTTGCATTTCCAATTTCTGAGCATGTTTGAAATTCAAATCTGGATTTATCTTTCAGCATTAAGGCTTGCTTGAAGTTAGTTTACGTTACAACCAATTAGTTCTGAATTTCAGTTCCTATTCCGGCATAGGAGTTTTTAGCTACTTGCGGCAAGAAGAGTTTCGATATTATCTTTGCATTAGTTGTTCATATAATTGCTTGGCATCTAGCTTGCATTTCCTTGTTTGGTTAATTTGGTCAAGCCACCTTTATTCCCATTGTGTTGCCGATTTTAAATCAAAACCAATTCCAAATTCACGATTGAAACCCAAATTCACAAATGACATCTAAATACAAGCGAGAATCACACAACGTCAACTAGCCCTGAGAAAAATACGACCTGTGGCCCCTTTGCTACATTTTCATACTTCTGATTGTAAAAAGGGTTTCCAGCTTCCAGCATTCATTTCATTTATAAATTCATATACATTTAAATTTGATGGACCCACATTCGTGACAGTATATTTTGGGCCTGTCAATGTGTCACAAATATAAGGCTAATTCTCACTAGGCCAAAAATAATTCATCTCAAGTCATCAATTAAGAATCTAAAGCAAAGTAGTACTCAAGCATCTAAGATTTCATCCATTAGCTCAAACCCTAAGTTTTAACAACCAAATTTAATTTATTTTCCAAGAGATTCTAAAATGCTATAGAATAACCTAGAGGGATACATTTATTTCTACTCATGCAAGAAAAAGTGGCAAAAGAAATAACAAGGTATTTACAATGACTCCTATTCATTCTACTCTACTCATGCATTTATTAACGAGAACTCATTTTAAAAGAAAGTTCTACTTCTAGAAAACATAAAAGTGAAAAATGCAATAAAAGAAAATGCAAGAAAGAATAAACTCCCCTTATTCTGGTGGACGGAGCCTATCCAGAAGTAGCCTCCATCTTGGTAGTGGAGGGGTATGAGTGGCTGAGAGAACTAGGACTCCCCCACACTTGAACTTTACACAAAAATGCTCAGGTGGCCACAGGCGATTTAAATTCAAGACCTATGTAAGAGGTGGAGTGCTTCGAATTAGAGTAAAATCAACTCCTCCTTCTTGATGCCTTTTGAAAGTTCTTCCAGGAGGTTGGAGTCTGTTCAGCTGGAGCACCCACTCTAGTAGTCTTCTGGACCCTGCAAAACAATGTAATACCTCTCTCAAGCGTGCAGGGTAAGACAGAAATGAAATAATATCAGTCTCTGCATGAAATGTATCCAAAACTGCATCATATCCAATGAAATCAATTCTTGGTGCCTCAATAAATTTTTCACAATTATTTTCTACAAAATTTGCATCCAGAAACTCATCACAAACAAAGAAATCAATTTTTGGCACTTCAATAGAAATTTCACAATTATTTTCCATCAAGGATGTATCAAGCAGTGTGTCATAGCCAATAAAATCAATCTCAGATACCTCCATAAGTTTTTCACATTCAACCTCAGCATAAGATATAATAAGAGATTCATCACAATAAATAATATCAATTTCAGGCACTTCTAAAAATTTTTCACAATCCATATCCACAAAAGATGTATCAAGTAATTCATCATAACAAACAACATCAATTATAGGTGCCTCTAAAATTATTTCGCAATCCATATCTACAAGAGATGTATCAAGTAATGCACTACGATCAATGAAATCAATTTTTGGTACCTCTATTGGATTTGCACAAGCAGTTTCTACACAAGGTATATCAATAAATTCATCATAACCAATAAAGTCAGCACTAGGTACCTTTCTGAATTTTTCTGAACAAAAAAGAGAAATACTTACCTGAGCGTGCTAAAGAATACCTGGAGGTTCTACGAGAGTAGATGTATCCATGTTCTCCTCCTGATCATGTTCAATCTCCTCTTCAGGTTCAGGTTCTGGTGGACATTCAACTAAAGCAGGTGATCCTTGGGTTCTTGCTTCCACCATGCAAGTCCCTACACTTTCTGGTTCATCCTCTAAATCTTGTGGTGGTCCCTGGGGCTTAGTGCAATCCCCTACACCTGTGGAATCATTCCCCGTGCAGGTTTCCTCTGCAATATCTGCAACAACAATATCAGAAAAATTAGGACCATCAATAATACTATCATCACAAAATAAAAGTCTAGAATGGTCCTGTGGAGCTTCAGTTTCTTCTTCTTGAACTGAAAAATTTGGAAATGGATTTTGAATAGGAATCTCTGGAGGAATGCATGCTGTAGGTGCCCTGATTTTAATGTTTTCTTCTTCTTCTTCCACCAATTTTGCAAGATCACTTGAAGAAGGACTTGGCCATGCACTAGGGTCACCTTGAACTGATATAAAATCAACTCCGGGGCTCTCAGAATTAAAAGTAGCTTGAGAAGATAATTGTCCTGATTCTTGGGCTTTTATCTGATTCAAATCACTAGCCAATTGTCCCATTTGCCTTCTAAGGTTTTGAATTCTTTGTTGCACAATTTCCCCAAACCTTTGTTGTTGAGCCTCAAGCTCTTGTTGGTCTTGAAAAGTAACATAAGGCTGCTGAAGACCAAGAGTAGGCTGTGCATGCTGAAATGGAAGCTGTTTAGGCTGCTCAAATGATTGAATGGGCTGATTAAACTGCTGAAAATTTGGCTCACAACTTGGTGGAGATGGCTGAAAATTTTGATTCTGGAAACTCTGAAATAGTTGGGACTGAAAATTCTGGTTTTGAAACTAAAAATTTGGATCGTGTGGCTGTGAATGTTGAAAAGATTGTTGAAAATTCTGTATGGGTTGAAATTCTTGCTGCCATGGCTGAGGTTGAGGCTGAAATTGATTATTACCCTGCTGAAAGATTAAATAAGGCTGCTGGAAATCTTGGTTAAGATGCTGAAAATTTGGGTTTGGTTGAACTTGAGGGAAGGGTGGTTGCTGAAAATTCTGATTATTTAAACACCCTTGCTGAATTCCTTGAAAAGGTAATTGATCTTGTTGATAAGGCTACTGAAAGTTGGGCTGAAATTGCTGAATTGGTTGCTCAAAAACTGAAAATTGGGGCTGCCCATTCTGAATTTGCTGGAAATTTGGTAGACTTGGCTGAAAATCTTGCTGAAATTGTTGACATTGTGGCTGAAAAAAACTGTGGTGACTGTTGAAATTGTTGTGGTTGCTGCTGGAATTGTTGTGGTTGATGAAATTGTGGACACGGCTGCAATTGTGGCTATTCTTGCTGAAATTGGGGCTGAGGTGGCTGAAATGTAGGCTGAGTCGGCCTCTGGTAAGTAGATGAATGAGCTTTATGTCTTTGTTGGTATTCCAACACCTTACACCAACATTTCAACTCCATCAATGCCTCTTTTATCTCTGTATAGTCCTCTGGTGAAAACATTTTAATCTTACAGCCCTGTCACAAAACAAACAAGAAAAATAGCAGCAACCGTATACAAAAGATAAAGCAAAAGAAAATAGAACCCAATGATATGTCTATAAGCACACAAGCAAAAATCAAACAAATCAACTAGTTGCTTCCCCGGCAACAGCGCCAAAAATTTGATGGACCCGAAATAGGTGTCACGAATGTGGGTCTCAAATTTAGATATTTATAAATGCTGGAAACCCTTTTTGCAATCAAAAAATGAAAACGTAGTAAAGGGGCCACAGGTCGTATTTTTCCTAGGGACTAGTTGAGAGTTTGTTTGATTCGAACTCGTGTTATGTGTCGTTTGTGAATTTTGGGTTTTGAATGTGATTTTGGTTTGGGGTGCAATGGAAAATGTAAGCACAATGAAGATAAAGGAAACTTAGCTAATAAGCTAAACAAAGTGATGACAAGTTATAACTCAACCCAAAGGACTTCTTAAATGCAACTAAGCTCAGTTTGGAAAACAAATCAATTATGGAATTAAACCAGTTTCGATTGATACTAATGCAAAGAATTGCTTATGAATTACCACGCCAAGACCAAACTAATACAAAACAATCCAATAATGAACTAATACAAAATCAGTGCCACAATTTCAATTGACACCAAATGCAGAATTGCGATTTCACTTGATACTCATGGAAGAAACTAATCCAAGACTGAATTGAAAAGTAAGACAATTTCAGAGACTGCAACTAATAATTCAGAATTAAGCTGGTCAATACAACATGGAAGACAAAACCATTGAATAAATGCTTTGCATGAATAAGTGAAGAAATCAGATCGATGACTGATCAATCACAGCCAACTAAATGCAGAAACGAAGGTACATGAATGCAGAAATTCCAGATGTAGAGATTAAGTTCAACTTCAGAAATCGAATGCTGCAATGTAATGGATGAAAAATCCATCAAGCAACTAAAATCCACTACTTGAAGCTAGCTGCAGAGGTGATGAATTCAGAGTTGCAGAATCGAAGCTGTCCAATTCAGAAGCATCTAAATGAAAGACTGAATTCAGAAATGCAGGAATTAGTGTAAAATGCAGCAACAATTCAGAAACAACATGCCGAGATGCAGTAATTTGAATTCAGAGTTGATCGATGGCAGAAACAAACAGAAATTCAGAAATGGTGTGCAGAATGGATTGCAAATGCAGAAACTGAGAATTGAATTCAAGGAACAATGAATTCAGAAACTTCCGAAACTATTTGGATCAAGTTCAGACTCCCAATGTACGGAAAGGGTTAAAAAAAACTGGTGTTGACTTATCACAAAACTCAGAATCACTAACTTACCTGCTGCATGGAGTTTGATACGCAGAGAAAGGAGCTGAAAAATAGAAATCAGATTTGATACGCAGCTCATTGCAAACAAGTGCAAAAATTGAATTCGATAATGATGTAAATGAAACAAACTTCAAAATGAATTCAGAGGATTAAAACTAAGCTAGCGTGATACAAACTTAAGCAACTAAAGACAAGAATGAAATTGCAGGAATATGACTGATTCACAATGCAGAAAACAGGGACTTCTGATACAAACTGATACGCAAGCTATAAACAAGAAGGAAATTGAAATTAAAAGCAATTATCCACTAAACAAGTTCCTAAACTACTTAACTTGAAGATTGAACCCTAATTTAAGCTGGAACAATGCATTAAACGAAGTCAACGAATCTGAAACAAAAACAGAAACGAAATTAAAGCAGTAATGGAAATTACAGCTACAAACGGAATTTAACTAAAACTAAGCCTCAATCTCTCATCTCAGCTCAAGAAATCCTTACTGTCACTCAAGGAGGAGCCTCGAATTGAGAAAGAATCGATCCATACAAGAAAACTAGTCAGCTGATACAAAATTCAGAAACGACATGGCAGAAATGAAATCTACTGCTAATAACTGAAAGTTCGCTAATTAAACTAAACCCCAATCCTTCTCCTTGCTGTCAGTCAAGGATGAGCATCGAATTGAGGTGGTCGCGCCTCGAATTGAAGAAAAACTGAAGAAAATGAAGAAGAACGAAGACGATGAACAGTTGCGGCGAAGACGCGATGAGGAGAAAGCTGAGGGAATTTCTGATTAAATACTTATCAATGGACGACCCAGATTGATCGAAGGAAATCCAACGGCTGATCTTGCTCTGATTTGACCCAAACTTTGATGATGTTGATCAGAGGTCAGGATCTGCCTCGTGGTAGCTCGGATCCTCCAGATGTGCAACGGATGGTCCAGATCAACCTAATCTTTGAATGGATGATCTAGAGCCCTCCGAGCTTGATCCAACGGTTGATTTAGCCCTGATTGGGATGAAACCTTCATATCTTGATCAGAGTGCTTGATCAACCCTAACCCTAGCTCGGATTGCTTCAGATGGTCCTGGATGGCTCAGATCTAGTCGCTTTTGAATCGGATGGCCTGGATTAATCCTAAGCTTGATAACTCGATCCGGGTCACTTCCGACTCAAGTTTGACCCAATATGCCCTAGGTCCATGATCCTTTCATGCCTACAAAAATAGATCAAAAAATTAGTGGCCAAATAATCCAAATATGTGCAAATTTGCAATTAAGTCCAAAATAAGAGGAAGTTCTAAATCCTAGGGTAAATTCACAATTAAGCAATAAAAACATAGGTCAAACATGGATTTTAACAACTAAAATAATCAATAAAATGGTACTTATCATGATTCGCAGAACAAGTCTATCCATTGTGGAGGAAGGTACTCAGAGCCGACGCGCGGGTTTGTTCGCATTACTTGTCAGATTGTAATAGAGGCCACGGAACCCTTAGGGTCCCTCTCCCACTTAGTTATTTAATTTTGAGGATTTTTCATGCACACAGACACGACAAGCACATAAACCAACATAATAAAGAAAAATCCTAAATTTTCCAACTATCATGGCCTTGGTCTCCAATGCGCCTCCAGTCGCGTCGCCACCTCGTCCACTCCTCCCTATCCATGCGCAAGCCTCCATGAAGGGATCTCCGAGCCGAGATGAGTAGCTAAATATTTACATCCATTGATCCTATACTCCATGAAGGAGTGTACATGTAATCTAGATCGAAAGTAAATAAATGCTCGGCTAAACAGGTGTCGTATTTAATTACAAAAATTAAATACCTAATTTAGCCTCGTCAACCCCGAGGATTTAATTAATTACAAAATTACACAATCAATCACATAACACAATTATTTAAGCCATGATAAGTTGGAATCTAGTGCCTGCAACAAAGAGTTAGCTTACGCACATCCACATATCATCCAGCAAAAATAACATACATGATAATGTGTAAAAATTAACCGAATCCTAAACACAGAAAACCGGAAACCTCAGCTCCGATACCAATTGATGGAACCGGCTCGGCGGGTTTCCTTAGCGAACACGGGGCCGAACATGAGAGACCTCTCTATATTTACGGATTAAAAATTTAATCCGAATAGAAACCCGTCTCCCAAATGACCGTCTCATCATCGTATCAATTGATTCAATTCACAACTTAGCCAAACTCAAGAGTAAGGCCTTGTAACTTTCCGAATCAAGTGATCGCGAAAAAAACGACGAATGGATCACCGGTTTTTGTGTTTATTATCGGGGTCCATGACATAATTAATTATCAATATTAATTAGCAAATAATTAAACTATAATAATTAATTGAAACACATGCAATGATAAGATAATCACACGAAATAACAAAGAAAACAAGAGGAGCTAAAGAGAGGTATACCTCGCCTTTTACCTCGTAGTCTTCTACCGTATGACCCTCCCCTCTTCGACGTCGTGTGGGCGACGAGCTACCAAGACACAGAATCACCAAGGGCTCACTTTCTTCTCCATAGCTTGGCCGAAACCCTAGGAGAGAGAAAATATCTTCTTCTTCCTCCTTGCCTTGGATCCACCGGAAACCTAGCCTCCAAGGTGTCACCGCCGGTGATCTTCCTTCCCCTCTTCTCTTACTCATGCTGCCCCAATGAGAGGAAGAAGAAGGAGTGTAGGAAGAGAGAAGAAACCGACTCAAAGCCTTTCTTCTATCTTCCTTCTTGCGCAGACCGCCGGAACCTTAGCTTCCTCTCCAAAGTGCCGCTGGCCCGACTCCCATCCTCTAGGAGACGCCGGCAAATGGAGAAGAAGTCAAGGATGAAGAAGAAGCACCGAAAGGAGAAGAGGAACCACTCCTTTCCACCAAACTCCAACCGAACAGTTCCCTCCTTCCCTCTCGCTGCCGGCGACAACAAAAGAAGGGAAACCTTCTTTTATCCCTCACCACCGACCACTGTTCTTCTCTCTGTGGGTTCACGCACGTCCTGGGGAAGGAACCGGAGAAGAAAATCAAGAGGAAGAGCTTCCAATCTCCCTCAGCCGGCTTCTTCTTCTCCCTCTATCCCCGCCGACGCCAATAAGCCCTAGGAGAGAGAAAACTTGAGAGGAAAACAAGGGAGAGACTTGGGGGTTGATCTAGATGATTAACCTTTGATTTTATGATACCATGGGGTATTTATGGGGCTGTGGAAGGGGACCATGAGGAGGAGTTGGGTCTTGGCCCACTAATGGATCCAAATCCGATCCATTAATGGAGATCCATTCCACTAAAGGATCCAATTGAACTTCCTCACCTACCCCCATATTTTCATATGGGCTCCACCTATTATGAGTCATCCATCTCCCCGTGTTTAAGATATCGAATGCCTGACGATTAATTTAAATTACTGACAATTTTAATTAATTATCCTCTTGATCCTTGACTAGTACCACTCAATCTTTTCATCATGTTGGACCATAGTCCACTTGCAAGATTTAACATGATGAACCTTATGAGATCATCAAGGGGGCATCATCATCCCGACTTACGAGAACACGAATTCCCTAATAATCAACGACACACCATGTAAATAATATTATTTTCTAATTTACCGGGCCTATCGATCTAGCTGAATAGATCTTACCCATTGGTAAATCAAAGAAATAATAATAAAATACACATGCCCGTTATTATTTCGGGATTTAGAAATTATACTCCATAATATAAAATCGAGGTCCATTCCATTTTATGAAGTCAGTACAAAATTGGATGACCTCTCTTTTGGTCCTACTAAATGCACACAAAGTGCACTAGTATAATTCTATGGTTAAGACAAACCACACCTAATTACACTACAACCATCTCGATAGTTTGTCCAACTCCATCTCGATTGTGAGCATATGTTTTATACTTCTGCAAGGAACTGATAATATGATCTTCTGTGTGTCACCACACACCTTGTTATTTACAATGCAATGTATGAGACATTTTGTGCATATACTAATATAAATATCTAACGTGTGATTTTGTAATTCTCTTTCAAAAATATAGATGTTTTTAACCAAAAGCAAGACTTTTAGTATACATCCTAACATTCCCCTCCTTGAGACCAAGCCACCTTCACTGTGCACGATCTCCCTCAACAAGTCTCCTTTGCCGATAATTTCTCCTTTTTTGAATTTCTAGACTTCTACCTTTTCGATCGGATTGTATGAGCTATGTTTAGAGCTTTTGGATTTCTAGTAGATTTCTATGATCTGTAGATTTTGTGTTTTTTGATTTCTAGCAGATTTGTATGATGTAGTTAGATGGCATACTTCCATTTCTTAGTTCAAGGGCACTTCTATTTTTTTTATCTATTATTTTTCTAGTTTTCGATCTGATTGATGATCATATACTCAGCAGATCGGTTATGTTGTTAGATTATCAAGAATATATTTTCTTCTAATTTTTCACATATTCAAATTCTAGTAAAAAAGTATCATTTTTTCAAATCATAGTTGTTATATGATATGCTCAAGTTTGCGCACTATAAGTTACAATAGAGTTATGTGTTCTTTATGATCAATGTTGTTCTGTTATGTAATTATATGACATGCTTCTCTTTCTTAGTTTAAGGATGCTTCTATTTCTTATTGTTAAATGATATTCTTTTTTTCTTATTTAGTTATGATTTATGTGATGAGATAAAATTAAATGGTTAATTGTTTTTTAGGTTAATAGATTCTTTTGTAGTTAGAATATGGATAATATTTTGTTCAATGCTACTTCAATATTATTGTTTTTAATTATTGGTGTTGTTGTAGTAATTTTATATATGAAAAAATAGATAATTTTATTGGTGATCATTAAGAAACCAATTAATAGTATGAGTTTCAAATCTCATTTGTTTTTGGTTGTTTTTTGCTGTGCAGGAAATTTGCAAGATAGTTTTTCTTTTTATAAAAGAATGGTAAGTTATTTATTTTAAGTTTTAATATTTTGTTTATATAAACTTCTTAATATTATTTTTATGTAGGGAAAAACATATGTTATATTTATTGGATATAATCCGGGAATTTATGAAATGTGGGTGGAAGCATTAAGTTAAGTTTTGTGTTTTAAAAGTGCCGTATATGAATCTTACAAAAGTAGAGAGGAGGCACAAAAAGTTTTTCAAGCACACTTAGATATAAAATGTGCACCAACTTCCAATTCATTATGCGCAACTTCGACTTCGAGATCAAATTCAATTTCATAGCGAAAACTTTCGAAGGCTGAAAAAAAAAATATAAGGAGATATTGAAAAGATAAAGGGACTTGTTGATTCATTAGAAATTAGT
Source organism: Boesenbergia rotunda (assembly GCA_024364735.1). Lineage (NCBI taxonomy): Eukaryota > Viridiplantae > Streptophyta > Magnoliopsida > Zingiberales > Zingiberaceae > Boesenbergia > Boesenbergia rotunda. The sequence continues at coordinate 15,691 of JAGFNQ010009777.1, read as the reverse complement.
GATAGTAATTAGACATGTTATGTTGTTTTAACTTTTTATCCGAGTTTTAGTTGAAACAATAGTGTTATCTAATATGTTGTTGTTTGAGTTTCAAGTTGCTATTTAAGTTTCAAATGGTATATTGAATTTGAAACATATGTTATCTAATATGTTGTTAAAAATTTGTTATGTCTGCAATTGGGTTGTGTGGTTAATATGACGTTTGTAATGTCTTTAATTCTTTTGCTAGCACATGTTTTTTTTACCAGTTTTATACTTTTTTTAGTTAACAAAAGACCTTATTGAATCATTTGTTATTCTCTTCGTTACTGACATACGTTGTTAAATTAAACGGAAGAATATAAAAATCAGGAGAAGTTACTTTTTTTCCTGATTTTACCTGAGTTCATTTATTGTTTTATCATTTGCAGTGTTCAAGTTGGCGTCATGTTCTTATAAATCATTTAGTTTTTTTGAATATAGTTGGGATGAGAGTTCTCTTTGTTATTGCATATATGGCAATGCTTATCAGTACTGTCCATACTAAACAAGTGGTATTTACAGGAGCTATGTTGAGTATCTGCAAGATTTTTTTTTTTTGGCACATCCGCTTGAGGATTTTGTAACACTGGGAGATATGTTGAATAACGTTGGAATTGAATTTCCAGGAGCTATAGATTCTAACTTGAATTGGGCGACAACTAAGAGTGGCAAGTAATGGGCTGTTAAATAAGCTAGAACTTCATTTTCTGGAGGGAGAAAGAAAAAGTCGGTTAGCAGAGCGAATGTTTTTGTAGCTCAGTCACCAGAGGGAGAGTCTTTTACCACAAAAAAATTATTTTTTCACAACGCGTTATTGACAGCGCATATTAAAAGTACGCTGTTAATAGTATTATTAATGACATGCATATTGATATGCGCTGTTAATACCATAAATTTTTCGGCAATTTACCAAAGGGCGTACCTAAGAATTGATATTTACCAAAAGGCGTACCACGCTTTCAATGTTACCAAAGGGCGCACATATTTTAGTAAACTTCCTCTTATACCCCTACTGTCAAGTACTGCATGCATTTCTCTTTCTCTTTCTCTTTCTCTTTGTCAGTAACTTTGTCAGTAATGAATTTCGAGACGGATCATAAAGAGATGTTCCATTATATTTTGATTTTTATATTATGGAACCTATCTCAAAACAAAAAAATATTGAAATTAATTAAAATATTTTTTTATTAAATTAAAACTAAAAGAACATATCAGACTCACGTAGGGCCTGAAATAGTTCCGTTTCAGGCTCAACGTGGGGTTGAAATGTTTCCATTTCAGGCCCAACGTGCCCAATATTAAGGGTCTTTTCTCGATTCTTTGTTATTACATTTTAACACCTCGGAGAAGTCCAAATAAACAATGGATAGCAAATTTGAACTCCTTGTAACCTCAGAAATCCACAGGAACTGAAATTTTTACAATCGGAGCTCTATAGGTCAAACAGCAATGACCCTAAAAGGCCACTGATTGACCTAGAGAACTCCGATTGTAAAAATTTCAGTTTCTGTAGATTTCTGAGGTTACAAGGAGTTCAAATTTGCTATCCATTGTTTATTTGGACTTTTCCGAGGTGTTAAAATGTAATAATGAAGAACCGAGAAAACACCTTTAATATTGGGCACGTTGGGCCTGAAATGGAATGGGCCTGAAATGATTCCATTTCAGGCCCAATGACCCTAAAAGGCCTAATGTGTCAAAATCCACTGATTGACCGAGAGAGCTCCGAATAAAAAAATTTCAGTTCCTGTGGATTTCTGAGGATACAAGGAGTTCAAATTTGCTATCCATTATTTATTTGGACTACTCCGAGGTGTTAAAATGTAATAATGAAGAACCGAGAAGAAATCACACATTAGGCCTTTTAGGGTCATTGGGCCTGAAATGGTTGGACACCTATTGCATTGGTGATATCTAATATATAGATGGTTGGACACCTAAAACATCATCTCCAACCTCTAACCTCTCTATTCATAAGGAATTTTCAGAAATCCAGATATGGGAGGTCCATCAGTGGGTTTTGGTCAAAACTCACTGATATTTCTAAACTACTCCTATTTGATTGGTGATATCTAATATAGAGATGTTTGGACACTTAAAACATCATCTCCTACCTCTACCTTCTCTATTCATATGGAGTTTTCAGAAATCCAGATATGGGGGGTCCATCAGTGAGTTTTGACCAAAACTCACTGATATTTCTAAACTACTCCTATTTGATTGGTGATATCTAATATATAGATGGTTGGACACCTAAAACATCATCTCCAACCTCTAACCTCTCTATTCATAAGGAATTTTCAGAAATCCAGATATGGGAGGTCCATCAGTGGGTTTTGGTCAAAACTCACTGATATTTCTAAACTACTCCTATTTGATTGGTGATATCTAATATAGAGATGTTTGGACACCTAAAACATCATCTCCTACCTCTACCCTCAAAATTCATATGGAGTTTTCAGAAATCCAGATATGGGAGGTCCATCAGTGAGTTTTAACCAAAACTCACTGATATTTCTAAACTACTCCTATTTGATTGATGATATCTAATATATAGATGTTTGGACACCTAAACATCATCATTTACCTCTACCCTCTCTATTCATATGAAGTTTTCAGAAATCCAGATATGGGAGGTCCATCAGTGGGTTTTAACCAAAACTAACTGATATTTCTAAACTACTCCTATTTGATTGGTGATATCTAATATATAGATGTTTGGACACTAAAACATCATCTCCTACCTCAACCCTCTCTATTCATATGGAGTTTTTAGAAATCCAGATATGGGAAGTCCATCAGTGAGTTTTGACCAAAACTCACTGATATTTCTAAACTACTCCTATTTGATTGGTGATATCTAATATATAGATGTTTGGACACCTAAAACATCATCTCCTACCTCTACCCTCTCTATTCATATGGAGTTTTCAGAAATCCAGATATGGGAGGTCCATCAGTGGGTTTTGACCAAAACTCACTGATATTTCTAAACTACTCCTATTTGATTGGTGATATCTAATATATAGAAGTTTGGACAACTAAAACATCATCTCCTATCTCTGGTCAAAACTCACTGATGGACCTCCCATATCTGGATTTCTGAAAACTCCATATGAATAGAGAGGGTAGAGGTAGGAGATGATGTTTTAGGTGTCCAAACATCTATATATTAGATATCACCAATCAAATAAGAGTAGTTTAGAAATATCAGTGAGTTTTGACCAAAATCCACTGATGGACCTCCCATATCTGGATTTCTGAAAACTCCATATGAATAGAGAGAGTAGAGGTAGGAGATGATGTTTTAGGTGTCCAAACATCTATATATTAGATATCACCAATCAAATAGGAGTAGTTTAGAAATATCAGTGAGTTTTGGTCAAAACTTACTGATGGACATCCTATATCTGGATTTCTGAAAACTCCATATGAATAGAGAGGGTAAAGGTAGGAGATGATGTTTTAGGTGTCCAAACATCTATATATTAGATATCATCAATCAAATAGGAGTAGTTTAGAAATATCAGTGTGTTTTGGTCAAAACTCACTGATGGACCTCCCATATCTGGATTTCTGAAAACTCCATATGAATAGAGAGGGTAGAGGTAGGAGATGATGTTTTAGGTGTCCAAACTTCTATATATTAGATATCACCAATCAAATAGGAGTAGTTTAGAAATATCAGTGAGTTTTGGTCAAAACCCACTGATGGATCTCCCATATCTGGATTTCTGAAAACTCCATATGAATAGAGAGGGTAGAGGTAGGAGATGATGTTTTAGGTCTCCAAACATCTATATATTAGATATCACCAATCAAATAGGAGTAGTTTAGAAATATCAGTGAATTTTGGTTAAAACTCACTGATGGACCTCCCATATCTGGATTTCTGAAAACTCCATATGAATAGAGAGGGTAGAGGTAGGAGATGATGTTTTAGGTGTCCAAACATCTATATATTAGATATCACCAATCAAATAGGAGTAGTTTAGAAATATCAGTGTGTTTTGACCAAAACCCACTGATGGACCTCCCATATCTAGATTTCTGAAAATTCCATATGAATAGAGAGGTTAGAGGTAGGAGATGATGTTTTAGTGTCCAAACATCTATATATTAGATATCACCAATCAAATAGGAGTAGTTTAGAAATATCAGTGAGTTTTGGTCAAAACCCACTGATGGACCTTCCATATCTGGATTTCTGAAAACTCCATATGAATAGAGAGGGGAGAGGTAGGAGATGATGTTTTAGGTGTCCAGACATTTATATATTAGATATCACCAATCAAATAGGAGTAGTTTAGAAATATCTGTGAGTTTTGGTCAAAACTCACTGATGGACCTCCCATATCTGGATTTCTGAAAACTTCATATGAATAGAGAGGGTAGAGGTAGGAGATGATGTTTTAGGTGTCCAAACATCTATATATTAGATATCACGAATAAAATAGGAGTAGTTTAGAAATATCTGTGAGTTTTGACCAAAACCCACTGATGGACCTCTCATATCTGGATTTCTGAAAATTCCATATGAATAGAGAGGTTAGAGGTAGGAGATGATGTTTTAGGTGTCCAACCATCTATATATTAGATATCACCAATCAAATAGGAGTAGTTTAGAAATATCAGTGAGTTTTGGTCAAAACTCACTGATGGACCTCTCATATCTGGATTTCTGAAAACTCCATATTAATAGAGAGGGTAGAGGTAGGAGATGATGTTTTAGGTGTCCAAACATCTATATATTTGATATCACCAATGCAATAGGTGTCCAACCATTTCAGGCCCAATGACCCTAAAATGCCTAATGTGTGATTTCTTCTCGGTTCTTCATTATTATATTTTAACACCTCAGAGAAGTCCAAATAAATTATGGATAGCAAATTTGAACTCCTTGTAATCTCAGAAATCCACAGGAACTGAAATTTTTACAATCGGAGCTCTCTAGGTCAATCTGTGGGTTTTGACACATTAGTCCTTTTAGGGTCATTGGGCCTGAAATGGAACCATTTCAGGCCCAACGTGCCCATTTCAGGCCCGACATGCCCAATATTAAAGGTATTTTCTTGGTTCTTCATTATTACATTTTAACACCTCTGAGAAGTCCAAATAAACAATGGATAGCAAATTTGAAATCCTTGTAACCTCAGAAATCCACAGGAACTAAAATTTTTACAATCGGAGCTCTCTAGGTCAACCAGTGGCCTTTTAGGGTCATTGGGCCTGAAATGTTTCCATTTCAGGCCCAATGACCCTAAAAGGCCACTGATTGACCTAGAGAGCTCCGATTGTAAAAATTTTAGTTCCTGTGGATTTCTGAGGTTACAAGGAGTTCAAATTTGCTATCCATTGTTTATTTGGACTTCTCCGAGGTGTTAAAATGTAATAACAAAGAATCGAGAAAAGACCCTTAATATTGGGTACGTTGGGCCTGAAATGGAAACATTTCAGCCCCACGTTGGGCCTGAAATGGAACCATTTCAGGCCCAACGTGTGTCTGATATGTTTTTTAGTTTTAATTTAATAAAAATATTTAATTAATTTCAATATTTTGTTATTTTGAGATAGGTTTCATAATATAAAAATCAAAATATAATGGAACATCTTTTTATGGTCCGTCTCGAAATTCGTTACTGACAAAGTTACTAACAAAGAGAAAGAGAAAGAGAAAGAGAAAGAGAAATGCATGCAGTACTTGACGGTAGGGGTATAAGAGGAAGTTTACTAAAATATGTGCGCCCTTTGGTAACATTGAAACCATGGTACGCCTTTTGGTAAATACCAATTCTTAGGTACGCCCTTTGGTAAATTGCCGTAAATTTTTTAAAAAGAAGAAGCATCAACAACATACATTAAAAGCAAGATGTTAATGCTATTATTAACAACATATTAATGTACGCTGTGAATAAATAATAACAACGACAACATGTAAAAACTGGTACGCTGTTAATGCATCTATTTATTATATGTGATATGCTACAAATAAAATTACAAATAATCACTATTTTATTATTATTATTTTTTATTTTCCTTTTTTTCTTTTCTTTTCTTATTTTTTCCTTATTTTTTCTTTTTCCTTATTTTTGTTTTTTTTCCAAAACCCTCGCCCTACCAATATATCCGACCCGACTCCCTTCTTCCTTCCCAAAACCCTAGCGTGTGCCTCAACTCATCGATCACCCTCCTCATCGCTCGAGTTTCCACCGCCTCCTCGCCGCTTCTCATCACTCAACCCTACGCCTCCTCCTCAGCGTCATCTTCTCCGCCTCCTCTTCACAGACGTCATCTTCATCTCCTCCTCACAGATGCTACCTCCTCGCTTGCTCACCTAATAGCTCATAGAATTCCGCCTCACGGTAGCTTCTCTGGGTTGCGCTAGGGCTTGATTCGAGGTGATTATTTTTTCCCCACAGTAAATTTCCTTTGCTTTCTTTTTTCCTTATTGCTATTGTGGATTTTTTGTAGTGTTGGAGCTTCATTTGTGCAATTGCAATATTTGATTTGATAATTTTTAATGAATTAATCTACATCTGTGTTGTTGCTATTGTGGACTTTTTTAGTCCCACAGTAGCTTCTGTAGGATCGATGCACGTGAGAGGGGGGTGAATCACGTGCGTTTTTCAAAAATCAAAGCGCTTTAAAAAGCGTGCACAGCGGAAACGAATGAAACGAAAAACAAACACACTAACACAGACGAGTTTTACTTCGTTCGGAGCCTTCGTCGACTCCTACTCGAAGGCCCAGGTCCCTCGGACCTTTCCGTTGGGCAATCCACTAATATTCTCTACCGGTAAACACCGATAGAGTGGGCGAGTACAAACGAATTTGAAAGTGTGACAACCCCACACTTTCAAGCAATTAAATGCAATAAAATATATATAAAAAAATTATCTTTTTACCGACGTCCGGAGTAGGTCGACTCTTTCGGGGCAGCAGGACGTCGTCGGCTCGAAGTGAAGCGTTTCCGGAGCAAGGCGCGAGCGTAGAAGAACTTGAAAGCCTTGGAAGAAGTGTTGTCTCTCAAGCCTTGGTCGAGGGCTCTATTTATAGCCCTGGGGGCGCCCTGAATGTCCGGGGCGCCCTCCTGCGTGGCTGCCGATCCGCAGCCCTCTCGGTCAAGCATTTGATCTCTTTATCTTCGGGATCAGCCTTGACCGGGGCGCCCGAAGCGCTCGGGGCGCCCCCCTTGACCGGTCAAAGCCTCATCTCCTTGGCTTCGCGAGGGCGAGCTTCAGCAGCTGAATCTGCGTGGCACAGTGGGCGCCCGCGACACGCGGGGCGCCCGACATGCGGGGCGCCCGATACACGCAGGGCGCCCCGAATAGCGCTGCTGTCGGGGCTTCTTCTTCGTCTGCTGACTTGGTTGACTCTGGGGGGCGCCCGAAACATCCGGGGCGCCCAGCTCAGCTACTGCCTCACTCCTTTGAGGCTCTCTGAGCTGCAGATACACAGTCCTTCGGTCCTGCATCCAGGGTTAGTCCAAAACAGCAAATAATAAGTTAGTTAAAAACAGCCTTAGCTGTCTTGGTTCTGACTTTGGGTCTCCAAAATGGAGCCCTAGGTCGAACCGACGCCTAATGTTCCCTCTAGGGGAATGCGACCTCACTGGTTCGCTCCTCCAGTGACTTACCTCACTTACCCTTTGTGCGGCTTGACTTCTTGACCCACCAGGGCTTCCTGCCAAGGCTCAACCACCCTGGTCTTCCTACCAAGTCTCAACCAACTTGGTCTTCAGCCAGTTGTCAGGTCCCGCGGACCCAACTGGACTTCCTGCCAGGACTCAACCATCCTGGACTTCAGCCTGATGTCTGGTCCTGAGTCTTTCAACCCTGCACACTTAGTAAAGAGGTTAAACACCAACAACCCTAACTTTAACCACTTTGTCATACATCAAAACCCGAGTTTGACCGTTAGTGCAAACTGCACCAACAATCTCCCCCTTTTTGATGTATTGACAACTCAGGTTAAAGTTAGAAAAAAAACAGCAGATATGAACTTGCATAAACATGCAGACAATATAACACAAGCATAGGTAAATAAATGTGAAATAAGCATGCTGTTTGTAATTTTCTAACCCTTTTACCCTACTCTCCCCCTTTGTCATTCATCAAAAAAAATATAAGCATAACAAGTTTAAGGGAGTAGGAATATAGGCTAAGTGTTAGAAATATAAGCATAACAATCTCAACCCCCCTTTTTTTTCAGAAAATATAATATCAATCGAAAAAAATGTTTTAAGGGTTTAGCTGGAACTCCTTCTCAATCTTTATCAACTTTTTATCAAAATTTTCAAATGTGTGTTGTCAAAAATGACATTTTGAAAAAGTATTTAGACCTCAGCTCCCCCTGGACCAAGTAATGATTGTGGTCCCTTTTCATGTGTCTAACTCTAGTTACTGACTAACTATCTAGATGATAGTAGTGTTCACTGAGTTAGTCAAGTCAAGTAATAATGTCTAGCTCAGATTTTAGTGCAAGATTACTTGACTTGATCACTGTAACGTTGGTATTTTACGCCCAGACTTACTGTGATGCACTGACTTAAGCATTCGGAAGTCCAGGCAGAGTCCTATGCATCTCACAACCGTTCTATGTTTTTGCAAACACAAACAAGTTAATCTTAAGGTGTTTTGTGAGATGCGGCTACCTAAATCTATAGGTTCATGCAAGTCTAGGGGTCAAGCTTAGGCTAAGTCTGCCAGTTTTGAAAATCAAATTTTGAAATACAATAAAGTTCTTGAAAATCAAGTTTGAAAAGTCCGTGTTTAAGTTTAATTTTGAAAAACAATAAACTTTTGAAAAACAAGTTTAAAAAATCCATGTTTTTAAAACCAAAAGTCAACTTAAGCTTATCAGGTCAGTCCTAGTCTATAACACACATTCCTATTAACCTTCTTAAGTTGCTAAATTCAGATTCAGGAAGTGGTTTGGTAAATATATCAGCTAGGTTAGACTTAGATTCAACATGGTTAAGTTCAATTTCTCCTTTATTAACATGATCTCTGACAAAATGGTGTTTGATTTCTATATGTTTGGTCCTAGAGTGGTGGATTGGGTTTTTGGTTAAATTGATTGAACTTAGGTTATCTATAAAAATTTTGACTTTCTTAAAATCTAAGTTAAAATCTTTTAAGGTATGCATCATCCAGAGTAGTTGGGCTACACATTCACCCATTGCTATGTACTCAGCTTCAGTGGTGGATAGGGCAACACAATGTTGTTTTCTACTGAACCAACTAACTAGTGAGGGTCCTAGAAGTTGGCATCCACCACTGGTACTTTTTCTGTCTAACTTACAGCCAGCATAGTCTGAGTCAGAATATCCAATAAGTTCAAACTGGGCTGTTCTAGGGTACCAAATTCCTAAACTTTCTGTCCCTTTGAGATACCTAAATATCCTTTTAACTAGGGTTAGATGTGATTCTTTAGCACATGTTTGATACCTAGCACACATACTAACTGCAAAGAGAATATCAGGTCGACTTGCAGTTAAGTAAAGTAAGCTACCTATAGCACTTCTATAATACTTAAGGTCAACAGGTTTGCCATTTGTGTCACTATCTATAGTTTGATTGGTAGCCATAGGTGTCTTAATTTCTTTAGCACTATCCATTCCAAATTTTCTAAGTAATTCTTTAGTGTATTTTTGTTGATAGACAAAAGTACCCTCACTAGTCTGTTTTATTTGTAACCCTAAAAAGAAAGTTAATTGACCTACTAAACTCATTTCAAATTCATTTTCCATTACCGTTATAAAATCTTGTAAAAAGTTTGAGTTAGTTGAGCCAAATACTATATCATCTACATATACTTGAGCTATAAAAATATCAGTTTTTAGAGTTTTAACAAATAGTGTTGGGTCAATTTTGCCTTGGTTAAAGCCTTTAGAAACTAAGTAGTTAGACAATCTTTCATACCAGGCCCTAGGTGCTTGCTTAAGTCCATATAGGGCTTTCTTAAGTCTAAAGACATAGTCAGGGTGTTCTAAGCTTTCAAAACCAGGGGGTTGACCTACATAAACCTCTTCTTTAATTAGGTCATTTAGGAAGGCTGACTTAACATCCATTTGATAAAGCTTAAATCCCTTATGGGCTGCATAACTTAAGAGCATTCTAATGGATTCAAGTCTGGCTACAGGGGCATAGGTTTCATCATAATCAAGACCTTCTACTTGGCTAAACCCCTTAGCTACTAGCCTAGCCTTATTTCTTACTGTTTCACCTTGTTCATTAAGTTTATTTCGAAAGACCCATTTAGTTTCAATAAATTTCTTGTTTTTAGGTAAGGGTACTAAATCCCAGACTTGACTACGTTCAAATTGAGCTAACTCCTCTTGCATGGCAATGATCCAATCAGGGTCAAGTAAAGACTCTTCTATAGACTTGGGTTCAATTTTTGAAATCAAGGCAATTTGACTAAGGTTCCTAAAAGCTGATCTAGTCTGAACCCTTAGTTCTGGATCACCTAAAATTTGATTAGTTGGGTGGGCTGAGGTAACTCGAACAGTTCTGGGTTGGTTAGGTTCAGTATCAGGTGTGGGTTCAGTTAGATCATCGTTTTGGTCCTCAATTTGTCTTTCATCAGGGTCAGTACTGGATCTAACAAAGTCAATTGGTTGGTAGATGGTTTGATCAGAGTTATTTGAGTCAGATTTTTCATCAAATTTTACATTTGTAGTTTCTTCAATTTTTAGGGTAGTTTTGTTATAAACTCTATAGGCTCTACTGGTAATGGAATAACCTACAAAGATACCTTCCTCAATCTTAGAAGTAAATTTACCTAAGTGTTCTCTAGTGTTTAAGATATAGACTTTACATCCAAATACTTTAAGGTATTTAATGTTAGGTTGTTTGTTATAATAGATTTCAAAGGAGGTCTTTCCTAGGTTGTTAATTATAGTTATTCTATTTTGTACATAACAAGCTGTACTAACAGCCTCAGCCCAAAGGTATTTTGGTAAGTTGTATTCATTAAGCATTGTTCTAGCTGCTTCTTGTAGTGTTCTATTTTTTCTTTCTACAACTCCATTTTGTTGAGGTGTTTTAGGGCAAGAGAATTCGTGATGGTAGCTTTTTCTAGACAAAATTGATTAAATTTATGATTTTTGAATTCTCCGCCATTATCGCTCCTAAGTCTTTTGATTTTAACCCCTTTTCATTTTCGTTAATTTACAAAATTGAGTGAGTGTATCAAAAGTTTCATCTTTATTTTTTAAGAATTTTACCCAGGTAAATCTTGAATAGTCATCTATAATTACTAGGCAGTATAGGTTCCCATTAATTGATTTAACCCCATGTGAGTCAAATAGGTCTAGGTGAATTAATTCCAGAATTGACTTGGTTTGAGTTTGATTAGTTGGTTTGTGGGTTGACCTAGTTTGTTTTCCTTGTTGACAAGCATTACATAAGGTTGACTCAAGGTTAGATAACTTTGGTAGGCCTCTAACTAAGCCATTTAGTTTAGGTAGTTTTCTGAAGTGAGTATGTGAAAGTCTCCTATGCCAGAGCCAAGTCTCATCCTTATGGGTTAAGAGGCAATTTTCTAAGGGACAGGTTAACTTAATTTCATAAATGTTATTGTGCCTAAGTCCTCTAAGTGTGATGTTTGGGTTGTCATTGTGTTTGATCAGACATTCATTGGATAGGAACCTAACCTTATAACCAGTGTCACACAATTGGCTAATGCTTAGTAAATTGAAGTTGAAATTTTCAACAAGTAATACATTTGTTATTATGAAATCAGACTCAAGTTCAATATTGCCTAGGCCAATTACCTTAAGTTTACCGTTGTTTCCAAAAGCAACGGTCCCTAGTCTTTTGTACTTGAGTTCTGTAAATTTGGTGGGATCCCCAGTCATGTGTCTGGAGCATCCACTGTCAATGATTCATTTGTTTTCCTACAGTTAAGTAAAAAGTTTTAAACCTTAGGTTGAGTTTTTGAGTTTTAAAAAAAATTAATGACGATTTAAAAACTTTAGTTTGAATGCTAATTTTGATTTTGAATTTTATTTTTATTTGAATTTGAATTTTGTTTGAATTTGAATTTTTAATTTGAATTTGAATTTTGAATTTTTGAATTTGAATTTGAATTTTAATTTTTGAATTTGAATTTGAATTTTGAATTTGAATTTGAATATGAATTTGAATTTTAATTTTTTTTAATTGAATTTGAATTTGAATTGAATTTTAATTTTTGAATTTGAATTTGAATTTTTGAATTTGAAATTTTTGAATTTGAATTTGAATTTTGAATTTGAATTTGATTTGAATTTGAATTTGAATTTTAATTTTTGAATTTGAATTTGAATTTGAATTTGATTTGAATTGAATTTGAATTTTAATTTTTGAATTTGAATTTGAATTTGAATTTTTGAAATTTTGAATTTGAATTTGAATTTTAATTTTGATTTGAATTTGAATTTTAATTTTGAATTTGAATTTGAATTTTAATTTTTGAATTGAATTTAATTTATTTTAATTTGAATTATCAATCAATAATTTAAATTTGGTTATCCTTATTCATCTCACTCGGTCTAAGTCATCAATCAAGGGAGTCCTATGATTTTGTGAGATGATTTTGAGTTTGATTAGAAAAGTTAACTTGACCTTGTGTTAGATCCAAGTTTAACAAGTAGTAATTTAAAAGTACACTTCAATAATTGGCTTCCAGGCCATGGCGAGGCACAGTGGCCTTCTTTGGCCGAAGCCTTATTGGAGCAACAACCATTTTCTAGGCAAAGCCGCTTAAAGAAGTTGAACTTTTAACTTACTCATTGAAAACCTTGGTACTAAATAGTACAAGATTCAGATTAACTTTGAAGCTAATCCTAAGTGCCCACCTGGGCAGAGGCTGATTTTAAGGTGCCAACTAGTTTGGAGCCTCCCCCTAAATTGTAGACTGGGTGTCTAGGGTCAATGTAATGGATGTCCCTTTTTGGGACATAACATTGATTCCGACCTACTTGCTTTGTTAGATAAGCTTTCGGGACCCACGCTTTTCGTTGATTTTTGCGGGGGTGGATAAAGGAGATAAAAGATCTTTGGTTCGATCTTGATTTATATCCTATCCCAGATTTGTTGTACATGCCCTTTTGTGATCCAAGAATAAGGTCAAGGTTCTTGGATCGGGTTGTGAAAGTTGCTAGTAGATCCTTAAGTTTTAGGACTTCACCCTTTAGGGTTAAGTTTTCAGTTTCAAGCTCAATTAATTTTTGATTTTGAGTTTGTTCAGTTAATGTTCTGGTATTAATTAATTGCTCCTTAAGGTCTTGATTTTCTTTAAGGAGCTGTTCATTTCTAGATTCAGATGCAAGCAATTTTTTATTCAAGACAGAAATAATTTTAAAGAACTTTTCATTTACTGAATCTAAATATACCTTAGTAGAGCCGTCTGAAAATAGTCCGATCTCTTGGCTTGACTCGTATTCGGAATCCTCGTCTTGATCCGAGTCCTATTCTGGTCCGGTTGCCATCAGTGCGAGGTAGCTTGCGTTCTTCGGTTGTTCATCGTCGGAATCGTCCGAGCTTTCATCCCACGTGGCTTGAAGAGCCTTCTTCTTTTTGTTCTTAGTGGGTTGGTCCTCTTTCTTGTAAGGGCATTCATGTTTGAAGTGCCCTTTTCTGTTACAGCCGAAGCAGATCATTTTGCTTTTACCTTCAGTGCTGTAGGGCTTCATTACCTTTTGAATATCTTTCTTTGAAAATTTGCTCTTCCTTCTGGTGAACATTTTTCTTACCAAGTTCACCAGTTGTTCTTCTTCATCAGAGCCTGACTCATCTTCAGGTTCTTCTTGGACTTTTCTCTTTGATTTGGCTTCCTTTGGTGAACCTGTAAATAAAGCTAGCCCTTTCTCGACCTTGGCGTTAGTTTGCTCATGCAGCTCTAATTCACAAAATAGTTCATCCAGATTTATTTTTGAAAGGTTCCTAGAAATTTTATAGGCATCTATAATAGATGCCCATAGTGAGTTTCTAGGGAACGCATTTAACGCGTACCTTATGATGTCCCGGTTCTCCTGTTTGTGCCCGATCATGTGGAGTCCATTCAATATGTCTTAATCCGGGCGTGGAGTTGACTTGCTGATTCTCCTTCCTGCATTTTGATGTTAAATAATTTATTCAATAATAGATCTCTCTTTGTTACCTTTGCATCAGAAGTGCCTTCATGTAATTCTGTCAATTTGTCCCATAGCTCCTTCGCCGAGTCGGTTGGTCCAATTCTGTTTAGCTCCTCTTTGGTAAGTCCGCACTGGAGGGTGTTCTGAGCTTTGAACTCGGTCTGAGCCTTTTTCTTCATCTCTGAGTTCCATCTGTCGGGCCTTAGTGGAGCATTATTTCCCTCATCCATTGGCGGTGTGTAGCCTGTTTGAACTGCAAACCACTGATCCATGTCGGTCTTCAGATAAACCTCCATCCTTCTCTTCCAGTAGGGAAAGTCTTCCCCATTAAAGAGGGGAGGGCGAGCAGTGCTATAGCCTTCACCTTGGGCCATCTGAAATAGACCACACAAAAACTTTGTCCCAAGACTAGGTCTTGGATTAGTAGTGTGGTAGGAAGAGGGAGAAGAGAGCGACTCGAAATGGTGTTGCACCAAATTCGAGTAAAATCAAACGAACGGAAAAATAATCCAAATCTAGGCAACAATACCTAATTTAGATTATGTGTAGCGAAAAACCAAAAATAAAAAAAAACTGGATTTCCCCCGGCTCTTATGGTGGTTGCACCGATACAGAGCATACCAGGCTCTGATACCACTTGTAGGATCGATGCACGTGAGAGGGGGGTGAATCACGTGCGTTTTTCAAAAATCAAAGCGCTTTAAAAAGCGTGCACAGCGGAAACGAATGAAACGAAAAACAAACACACTAACACAGACGAGTTTTACTTCGTTCGGAGCCTTCGTCGACTCCTACTCGAAGGCCCAGGTCCCTCGGACCTTTCCGTTGGGCAATCCACTAATATTCTCTACCGGTAAACACCGATAGAGTGGGCGAGTACAAACGAATTTGAAAGTGTGACAACCCCACACTTTCAAGCAATTAAATGCAATAAAATATATATAAAAAAATTATCTTTTTACCGACGTCCGGAGTAGGTCGACTCTTTCGGGGCAGCAGGACGTCGTCGGCTCGAAGTGAAGCGTTTCCGGAGCAAGGCGCGAGCGTAGAAGAACTTGAAAGCCTTGGAAGAAGTGTTGTCTCTCAAGCCTTGGTCGAGGGCTCTATTTATAGCCCTGGGGGCGCCCTGAACGTCCGGGGCGCCCTCCTGCGTGGCTGCCGATCCGCAGCCCTCTCGGTCAAGCATTTGATCTCTTTATCTTCGGGATCAGCCTTGACCGGGGCGCCCGAAGCGCTCGGGGCGCCCCCCTTGACCGGTCAAAGCCTCATCTCCTTGGCTTCGCGAGGGCGAGCTTCAGCAGCTGAATCTGCGTGGCACAGTGGGCGCCCGCGACACGCGGGGCGCCCGACATGCGGGGCGCCCGATACACGCGGGGCGCCCCGAATAGTGCTGCTGTCGGGGCTTCTTCTTCGTCTGCTGACTTGGTTGACTCTGGGGGGCGCCCGAAACATCCGGGGCGCCCAGCTCAGCTACTGCCTCACTCCTTTGAGGCTCTCTGAGCTGCAGATACACAGTCCTTCGGTCCTGCATTCAGGGTTAGTCCAAAA